>JAUZSU010086870.1:0-20169 GCA_034780255.1 Parotocinclus maculicauda
AAATATGTTTATCTTGTACATGAGAGAGAGAGAGAGAGAGAGAGATAGAAAGAGAGAGAGAAAGAGAGAGAGATATGATGTACAGGGGTGTGTGATATGGACAAAATATCAAGTCACAATCATTTTAAGCTGAATTGTGATCATCCTCGTCACGCCATGGCCAATTGTGCTTGCATGTGATGCCGGACCTGGCTAAAATACATCGCTGGGACTGACGCTGTTCACCACTGATAGTGTATATAAACTATTACAATAAACGTAATAATCAGTTCACTTTGAATTAGTTTAATTATTATATATATTATCTAGGCTGCCCAATGTTTTGGTCCCTCTTTGAGCTCTGGTCTTCCAAAGGATTATTCTTTATAAACTTTAGGGAGTTTTTTCTTGCCTAAGCTTGCGAAGTTAAAACTTTGGGCTTAGATTTTTGTAAAGCAACTTTGACGCAATGCTCCATTTTAAAATAGATTTGACTTTGACTAGTAGAACTTTTTTAAACAAATGTAAATAAAGTGCGTTTACCAACTAAATGTAAACAGTTCCAAAAAAAGTGAATATTATCATCAAGTTTGAATACAATAATAATAGCAATAATAATAGTAACAATAATAATTATAGTTCTTTTTACTAGTTGCTTCATGTGGTCAGTCATGTTACTGTGCTCACACACAAATGTATGCTATGGAGATGCACACTCAGAGCTATTATTGGCGTGTGTCACAAATAAGCAAAAGAGAGCCATCTGGTTGTTTACTTTTACGCCATTAAGCAGACGCCCTTATCCAGACCGACTTATAACGGATCCATTCTTACAATTCAAGCAATGGCAGCTTGGCAGAGGTGGGATTTGAACCCCGAACCCAGAACCATCAGGTCCGGAATCCAGTACCTTAACTGCAGGCTACTGTGTTTAAACACCTTTAAATTTATATATTTATTATGTCTTTATGTCTCTTTTGTGTTTATTTATGTATTATATTACTAATCACAATAATCATGAAAGAAAGTTGAATAAATATACAGTATGTAATGAAATTGTATCCCTGATTTTCCTGGTCAGTGTTGCAAGGGCTTTGGAGCCTGGCATAAGTATGCTCTGAATGGCATTCCATTCCATCACAGGGACGCGGCACCAGATGAAAAATGGTCCAACTGGCCTTCCCTCAACGAGACACAGCTAATTGTGTCTGCATGTAATGTGTGGCCCGGGCCAGGACACCACTGTAAATCCAGGTCCCTGCAGTCGGGAACAGGTGCATTAGACCCTGAGTACCTCAAATACAAATAATACAAACTAGAATCCTATCAAATACAAAAAGTAACAAAAGAAAATCTATGTAACAATTATTGCTTACCAACATAATGGAAAACAATGAAAAACAGCAAATAAAGTATAAACACGGACACATAAACTAAAAAAGAAACTGACACTACATGCTGATTAGCCTAGCTACCACCTTCGAGAAACCCTTGGCTGTATGCATGTTAACACAGATGACAGCATCAGCTCTCATTAATTGGCACATGTCTGGCTAATTTCACTAAAGCACATTTGTCTTGGTAGTACAGCTCAGCCTACAACACTGTGGCTCCTAAGACATTTTCTTAATTACTGTACCTGTGTGGTGGCACTCTGCTCTGAGAGGAAATGCACCATGTAATCAGATACACTTCAGCCTTAGACAAACATGTCCAGTATACCGCAATGAAGCATGTAAGCTTGACTGCGCAGGAGAATTCAAGAACAGGGTAATAATCATGTTTTTTCAATACCAACATTTCATTTTATATATTAACTGCTTTTGTGCAGAGGTGGAACGTATCACACTTTTATTTAAATAGACAGCAGAAGTCTGGTCGAGTGCAGCTCAAAAACATGACTTTTAAATAGTTCACTCCTTTTGCATGACTGACTCTGATTTCACAGTGCTAAATTCACACTGGATTAATTTGAAATTGAGACTTTCTCTATAGTTCAGTTAAAACCTATTCTGGGAACATTAGGCAAGAGCTCGGTTGGTGATCCTACAAAACACTTTCAGCAGCCTCCACATATCGGAGACTAAAACATGGAAATGAGATATAATACAGACTTCTCTACCTGTTGCTCAGCATCCCTAAATGTGCTACTATAAACTACAGTAATTAACTCTGATTGTGATAATGGAATTAATGCTAAAGAGCTCTTAAGACTTTGCCGGATCACCCTTACATATTCTAGTCAGAGCTATGGAGAGGTTCAGAACCTACCCCATAATTCACTGAGCACAGACAGAGGCACAACAAAGCCACACCCCAACACCTTCACATTGAAACCCAGCCCAACTTGCTTTACCTCTAAACCACAGAAACACGGTGATATTGACTTGACTTGATATGCAACCTGGTAATGACGCTGTTTCATATGCCAGAAGTACTCTGGTTATGCTACGCTCTTTCATTTGACATACTAAGGTATTACGAAGCCTCAATTATTCATGCCTACAAAATTTGACCCTGTATCCCTTAAATTGAGACTGAATCTTAGTACAAAGAGGTGTTTCTTATAATCAAGTTTTAACATACATTAAACTACATAACCGCTAGTATCACTTGCATATGTCATAGGGAAATGTGGTTTCTCTTACTGATTCTTGGATTTGCATCATTATTTTAAAGAAGCCAGTGTTTTCAGATTATGTCTTACAAATCCCAACTTTGCAAATGTCTTGTGTTAGCAAGATGGATTAAATGGTACAGAAGCCCTGCCATCCTTAGAATCGAGGGGTTTCCAAACTGGATCTGCCATGCTTGCCAAACATTACAGGACTACTAACCTAAAGGTTGAGGGTTTTAAATAGAAGCACCAGTTGATTGAATTCTACCTTGTTTCAGTTGTAAGTTGCTCTGGATAAGGGTATCTGCTAAATGCTGTAAATGTGCAATTAGTGTGGCTGCTGCTTGCTGTAACACTACATCTTACAACTATCATTTTGGTTAGTAAATAAAATCTTGCCTCTGTTGTTTGAACAGTAAAATGATTAACATTTACTTTAGCCATTAATATTTTAGTACAATAAAATACACTTATCGATCAGTTTATTAGGTATCAGTCTATTTTCAGTCTGATTATTCTAATCAGTTATCCATCTATTAGACACATCTATCATATTGCTCCACCTTGTAATTATAAAGTCAGAGACAGCGGCGTATCTGTTGTTACAGTTTGTGTTTAGTTATCCTCTCATCCTTCATCAGTGTTCACAGCATGCCGCTTGCAGGTGTTTTTTTGTTGGTGGACTATTTTCACTTTAACCAAAGGGACTAAAAGATGATAGAAGAACAGATGGACTACAGTCTATAATTCTAGAACTATTACATATTACATTATATAAGTGCTTCTATATGGTAAAAGGAACTAATTGAATGGACATGAGTGTAGAAAGGATGTTTGGTTAGTAAAGTGATTGGTGACTGTATATTAATGATTGAAATTCACATACTGGTATTGATTTGGTATCTAAATATTTTATAGCGTTATATACTTTCAGTTGTAAATACCAAGTCACATCAAGTTAAGTCAGATTTATTTATATAGCGCTTTTAACAATGGAACAAAAAGCATTGTCTCAAAGCAGCTTTATATTATATTATCTTAAAAGGAAAATCCTGATTTAAGCAATCCAATGGTGACAGTGGAAAAGAAAAACTCCACAAATGGTGTAAGGAAGAAACCTTGGGAGGATCAATACTCAATAAGGGACCCATACTCCTTGGGTGGCCTGGCTGAAAATTGTAATAATTAAGTTTGTATTCATAGAAAAAGTACACATAAGTGGGAGCAGCTTTTTATTTCTGATGTGAAACAGGACTAATGGTTTGCATTATGAACACTGCATGAACACTGATATATTAAGGCTATTGAGTCTTTCATGAGCTCACAATAAGAGCTCCGAAATAACACTCTATGATTCAGGTTAGTGCGTGTTTAGTGCTGTTGAATCATAATAATCTCTTCTAACTACGCAGGGTTGTATGATGTGTAAGAATGCACTTTTAAGGCTTTTAAAAAATAAATATAAGTTTGTAAATGAATACAAGTGAATGAATACCTAATTACCATCATATATATATTTCGCTAAGATTTGATTACAATAAATTTTCAGCATATTGCCCATCTGTGGAAATAATAGCTACAATCTGGTATGCAGGCCACTTGCTGTGTGCTCTGATGTGTAAAAGTAACGTCAGCGCACTGGGAGAACACAATAAGGTCACCAGCCTTCACATGTCTCAGTAAAAGTGCTCTGTTCACAACATAGTGAGGTTCATCATCTGTTCTCAGTGTGTATAAATGGTCATGAACCCCCAGTCAGGTGAGCCGTCATGTGGGGTCTATCAAAGTGTGATTACTCACCGATCAGTCCGGCATAGGCCTTCAGACACACAGCTCCACTTTCTCGCAGGCAGCCTGAGGGGGAGTATGAGGAAGGTTGGCAGTTCTGCTGGAAATCAGCCAGTCTGGACCTGGAGACAAGGAGAGAGACAGAGAGGAATGAAAAAAAAGCACAAAACATACACTAGAAATGGAAACAGCCTGCAGTCATTTGTCTTTGAATGTGTATCTTTCTTTGTTCGTGACTACATGTGTGCCAGCTCACACTGGGTATGTATAAAGAAAAGGGTACCACTCCAAAGTGTTTTGATGCTATCGAGTACTGACAAGTCTTAAAATATTCTGTGCTTGTTTTTAATACTTTAAAGAAAATAACATTGTGATTATCAAAAAATGGACAGCTGTATCTCAATACTGCACAAATAGCATGTAAACATGTTGGAAGGCTGACTGTGATGTCAGAAACAGTATGTAAAAAAGTAAACCCAATCCAGTTTATATTCTTTGTTTGATTTTGTGCTCAGTTACTGTTGTTGTTGTGGTAAAGCTGCTCATTGATTCAGTTATTCAGTGAGGCAAGTTATGAAATTACTAAAGAAAAATGTGAATGCTTTTAGGATTTAAATATACACTAACACATCACGCCATTAGGTACACCTAGCTAATACTGGTCTGGACCCTATTTTGCATTCAGAATAGCTTTAATTGTTATTCCTTTAATTGTATTGACATGATAGTGTTGTGCAGTTGCAGCAGATTTGTCAACTGTGCATCCAAGATGCAAATCTCCCATTCCACAACATCGAAAAAGTGCTCTATTGGATCTAGATCTGGTGATGTGGAGGCCACTTGAGGACAGTGAACTCATTGCAGTGTTCAAGAAACCAAATTAAGACTTTGTGACATGGCATGTTATCCTGCTGGAATTATCCATCAGTAGATTGTACACTCAGCAACAATACTCAGGTAGGCAAGAATTTAAACAATGCTTGATTAGTATTAAGGGACCCAAAGTGTGCCAAGAATATGCTTTTCTGCATGTCTCAGTTGTAACGAGTGGTTAATTGTGGCACTGTTGCATCATCTCATACCAGTCTGACCATTCTCCTCTGACCTTTGGCATCAATAAGTAAAATAATTTTGTCCAGCATTTAGATATGCCACTCACTGGATATTTTCTCTTTTTCTGGCCATTTTCTGTAAACCTTATAGATTGTGCTGTGTGTGAAAATCCCAGTAGATCAGCAGTTTCCGAAACACTCAGACCAGCCCATTTGCAACCACACCCATGCCACATTAAAGTCACTTAACCCATTACCTGCCAAATTGTTTTCTGAACATTTTTTAAATTTATTCCTGTCCGCCTACATCCCATCCCATCTCATCAGTAGGCGAGTTAAAGCACCCAATCTCCAAATGGGGATCATGGTTTCTAAAGGGTTAAATGACATTTTTTCACCATTCTGATACTCAGTTTGAACTTCAGCAGGTCAGCTGGACCATGTCTACATGCATATATGCAGTAAGTTTCTGCCATGAGATAAACTGATTATATATTTGAGGTAACAAGCAATTGAACAGGTGTACCTAATAATGTGAACAGTGAATGCAATTATTTTATTGTTTATTATGTTTGCTTAATGTTGCTGTCAGCATTAGTGGCCATATTAGCGACACACACAGGGTCATATCGGAACTAGTCATATACACACAAGTCAATGGCAATTTATTGTAATCAATTAACCTAACACACATGTCTTTGGACTGCGGGAGGAAACCCAGAATTAACCAACACAGACACGGAGAGGACATGCAGACTCCACACAGAAAGGACCCAGGTCGCTCCACCCTGGGATTAAACCCAGGAACGTCTTGCTGTTAGGCGAAGGTGCCACCCACCGTGCTGCCTCAGTGTAAGTAGTGAATGACCACATTTGTACTGTTTGAACATAATGTGATGAATCAGTTCAAAATAAAACAATTATGGAAATTGCAAGAACTGAGAGAGAAGTTTACTCCCTATATAGAGCAGATTGGAACCACAGTGCACATACAGAAATAAATATTTATTTCACAAAGTAGTAATTGAAACAACAGCTATTACAAGGTGTATACTAAGTCACTGGCATTCAATGGCCCATGAAAACATGAATAATTTCAGACACAATAACAGTCATTACTTAAAGGAACTAGGGAATGTTATTCACAAGGAATCAATATTAGTATTTATTTCAATGTATTGGATAGGACAGGTATAGAATATTTTTAAACTGTGCCAAGTCACTTCATAAGAATCACCTATCTAAGACTTACAATTACAACTGATAAGCCACTTTAGCACCAAGGAGTTCCAGAGACTAATTAGCGAAGAACGACCCCCCATGACTATATTCATTACAGGTTTTTTTTGTTAGCATCTGCAATAAGAGTGCTGCTTGATGCTAAAGTAACATAAACCTTGCTAATTTTGCACTGTATCACCTCTGTTATACAGAGGCTTATTAAGGCCTGGATTCACTGTTGGTCCATTTGTCTGTGTTATATTACTTTTTAATTTTAAGCACAAAGACTGTTGTTTATATGGTCACCAGTGTACAAGAATGTTTATTCATGGAGGTTGAGTTCAGCACTGGCGTTTGCATCTGGACCAATCACCACAAATCACTCAGGATTCCTATGTGCTGAACAAAGACCCAGCCTTGAATTAGGAGCTATCTATTAATATGAAACTAATTATAAATATATTACCTCTGCATTTTAAGATCTAAAATTGTCTCCAGTTTCTAAGGTGCGAACTCACAAAAATTGGGGCACCGATCTAAAAACTATGAAAAAGTTCCTAGACATTTTCTCAGGTGCATGTGACAACGTGACATTGTATATATACAGTAACTGATTGCAGCCCATTTGTTCCTATGCAGTTTGAAAGCTTCCCAGGCTTCATTAGATTGTGACGGCACAGCGGTTAAGGTGCTGGACTGCAAACCAGATGGTCTGCCAAGCTGCTACTGCTGTGTTCACGAGCAAGGACCTTAACCCACAATTAGCTGGACTGTAAGATTGCATCAGTTGTAAGATGTTATGATTAAGCACATCTGCTTAGTGACTACATGTTAATAGAAAGGGACCACCACAGGCCAAATTTGATATCCGATTTGAGTCTGATATGCTTGATGTGTTGTAGCCATATATTAAACAGGTGCAAATGAATCCGTCTCTCCAATAAATGCTTTGTGACACGTCACATATGAACCATAATGTACACCTCTTCAAGTCCAGACATACAATAATGCAGAACAAGCAAAGCTGGTGAAACGCAAGAGAGTAATTTTGATAGATACTAGTATCCAAAAAAACCCTGTAACATGATCAGCTCCCACCAATTTGCTCTCTTGTGCTCAAACTAATCTATGTAATTTCGTCACTGCTGTATTAAGCACTTTTAACTTATAATTGGCATTTAAACTTGTAAAGTTGGTGCCTCTCTCTTAGTTTAAATAATTTTAAAGAGGATATGTATAATTCCACCATTTAAAGCAGCAACCATCTTGTGCTAATGAAAACTGTAAACAAAACAGAAAGCAGGTAGATCAGATCTAAGAGCTGCATTACAGCCCAAAATCATACCATGTTGTCCCTTTTAACAGATGATTTTAATCCTGATTTAGAACTGTAATCACGATTTGGTGGGCAAAGGACTTCCAGTTTGTTAACATATGTGTGAGAAAATTATTTAAATATTAAAAAATATCACTTAAAAGGGATATACATATTTCTCCCTCTACAGTGCATAATATAATAACAATAATAATAATAATAATAATTATAATAATAATAGGTTACACTTCTATAGCCCCTTTCACAGGGCACAAGCTCACTTTTAAACAAGGTATTGTTTAATAATTAAAATTATAACAAACATTCTGTTTGCAGTAACTGTTTGTATATTTTTTGTTTGGCAGAATGGATATACTTCAGATTTATGTGAACATAAGACAGATTTGTGTTTCTGTATGAAGATTTGTGTCACTCTGTATGAAGTCCTGTTTGTGCATGTGTGCCTAAGTTGTTTGGGAATGTATCACTGTTTACTGAGGCGCTTATTTTTGTAAATCTGTTTGTCTGTTCAGGTATGTGGTTGTTCATCTATTCATACACAGTCAAGCGTGTCTGCATGCACACCTGCACAGGTCGTCGCGAAGGCAGTAGCTTTCGAGGTGCAAACAGTTTGGCTGTGAATCTTTCTCCTCATAAGAGCAGGAGGGGACAATGGTCTTCCTCCTCCTCTCTCCACACAGTGGCTCGGTGCACGTACAGAAGAGCACACCGAAGCTGTACTCCTCAGGTACACGATCCAGGAACCTGCGCAGTGCCCGGTGGCACTTCTGTCGGTTACATCGCTCGGAACCCGGTGCCGGTTTGGTGCAGGCCAGGACGTACTCAGCACGTAGTGCCCCACATTTCTCAAACAGCCCACAGTCCTGAGCTGCCTTCAGACACTGGTTCTGTCCATCCGTGGGAAATGAGGAGACTAGGTTAGAGTAAGAGAAATTAAGGTGTGAGGGTGTGAGAAGGTGTGAGAAAGGTGAGAAGCACAGTGAGAGATTCACAGGGTATCAGAAAGATGTCAGGTGTCAGACACCACTCTTCAATCCAGTGCCACCGAGAAGACTGAGCATGAAACCTGACATACGGAATATATATTTTAATTATATATATATATTTTTTTCTTTGCTAATTTTATATTTAGCTTCTGTTTTTTAATTAATATATATTATATTTCAGTAGTAATATAACTTTGTTAAATTAACAAGAAATACTGTAGTTAACTTGATATATATAATTCTTACATAAATCCATAAATCATCTAAGCTGCCTACAGAGGATAGGTCCCTTTGTGAGTCCCAAGGTTTCCTCCTTGTAACGTATAGGGAAATATTTCCCTTCCACTGCCACCCTAGGCTTGCTTAGTTTGGGATTGGCTGCTTTCAGACAAAGCTCTCTTTTAAAAAGCACTATAGATATTCTTTGACTTTTTGACCATGTGTTTGTGGCACAAAGAAAACAATGAATGTTTCCTGTGGTATCTCTACCATGGTAAAACCATGATAGCTTCACAGTTTACACAAAGTTACCATATGATACCTTAGTATAACTAATAGAACTGACTATAAACTGCATAGTTTATAATACCCATAGTTATTGTATAGTTAACCACGACTATACAACTAAGGCGTCTTCGTATACTATCAATCTGTTATGGTTTGCCTATCTTACAGTAATAAAACCTTGGCAGAGATACCATAGTAACCATTCTGTCCATCAAAAACAAACATGGTAAAACCATAGTTAATTCACATTCTTATTCTCATATATATATACAATACATTTGTATGCATTAACAGAAAAACTGTAACAAAAAAAAAATCAGAGAAACTTTTACACAGTTTCAACACTCTTCAATGGCAAGTATTTCTTGTGACCTCCCATTTTACTTGAGCAAGTGCAACATCTATCAGCTTCGTTGGGATGCCAAGTTGTCCCTTTTACAGACATGAAACCATACACATGTATACATATATGTACATGTATTTTATGTTTGTCCCTTAATAAAGAGACTAAGTATAACAATTCTTGTTGTTTACTACTATCTGAATGTATGAGATACCAACAACCATGCCATAATCACTTAAAACAATGTCCTGATGGTCAGTTTGAACTTCAACAGGTCATCTTGACCATGTCTACGTAGCTAAATGCACTTGTTGCTGGCATGTCTTGGTTGATTAGATATTTTCGTTAACAGGAAGTCAGGGATTTCAGGATAATATTGTGATGCCAGGGATGTTGGTCAAAAAGTTGGCAGTTTGCAAACTATATTTGAAAATCGGTTGCCATTACAGACAGCTCAACAAACAACTTATTTAATTATCTGTGAATATGAAAATTAGGACAAGCTTTGGTAATAAGCTGTCCACGACAAGCTTAAAGCAGCCATGGTACTAGCAAAGAACAAACTCTGCACACCTTAGTGCAATCATACTGCACAAAGGTGCCTGGCAGCAAGACATATCAAAGGCTGTCACCAAATACAATGAGACAGACACGGTGCCAATTTAAGGGGTAGAGAGATGTGTTTAAACAGCTTTTGAATACTTTAGACCTAACACGCACTCATAATATACAATACACTAAATAAAGTATTGTCTAATTATCAGTATCAATATATTTCCAGAAAGTACCAGAAAATATATTTTTTAATAACACATACACCTACAGCTTGTAAAATCCCCTTGGATGGCATAATAAAACAAAACATTGATTAAGCAATGTAATTATAAACTGCTTCATTTAAAATTGTATCTTACCACTGAAAAGTACACAGTTTCATCACAGGTATGGTCATTACCGCTCTGGTTTCTGACTGACTTATGTAGTCCTGACGTTTCGTTTCTGATTATCTGATTACCAAAGCGCACGTATCCTCAGTGACTGAATTGCTGTCATAATTTGGTTTCTTGCAGTTACCTGTTTGTTCTGCATGTTACACACAGTCAATGTGCATAGCAACAGATGGACTACTGACAATAACAAAGTATAATAATATAAGTGTACCTGATACAAGGGGTAAGTACCTAATAATCTGGCAACTCAGTGTAAAATAAGTGCCGTACCTGCTACAATGGAGGCCAGTTTGGATGCTTCGTTATTTCTCACCAGTTCCAGTTCGATGTCTTCATATGGGGACGTCTCAATGTCATCATAGCCTGCAAGGACACACACTTAGTTTTATCAAATCATATACAGATTCAGTGCTTCACATCTGAGCCAAACAACGGATGAAATATTGCAGACTAATTAAGCCTGCAGAAGCGCACCATTACCTTATCTTTACGGCTAATGAAGAGCGGTGTTTAATCAAATTACGAGGATTATATGATGACTCCATGATTGCGCAAAACACATAATAGCCAAGCTAATACCGCCCAGTATGAACGCAGACTTTAATAAGGGTAAGCACGTCCGTGTGAAGTTTACTTCAGTGCTTTGGCAAAGTGCGACAGGCTGAAATCAGAAAGACAAGCCATGCGTTTGATATAACCTGCACACTGCAAATGCCTCATATATTCTCTTCAACATCTACATAACTTGGCATCATTTTTCTTATCACGATCTCGCATGCAGAGAAGCACAATGCAAATGAGCGTATATCATACCGCAATTACACAGCTGCAAGACATGGCCGAGATACAATTTGCAGTTTGAAACGCAGGCCTGAAATACTTGACATTTTCATTTGACAGTAGCTGAAAAGAATTTGCTGCACAGGCTCTTGATAAGACTGCTGAAAATCTCCATAATGACACACAGATCACCACTCAGACAGTGAAGCAGCGATATAGGGCTGCACAATTAATCATATTATAATCATGATCACAGTTTTTGGCATAATTAATGACGAAGACTGCTGTGACACTGGTGAGCTTTGCTAAAGTTAGCTAATTGGCTTTACTTTGTTTTTTTTATTTACTGTTTTTTACACTCTGCTGCATTAAATAAATGACTCTCCATCCATTTAGCTGTCAAGCTGGCTGTTTACTACGCTGCATATTTAACGTTATTTCTCTATATATGTGTTTAAAAATAACATTTGATAAAGGTGACAAAAGAGCTGTCATATTTTGGTTAGAAATTGTGAATTTATGCCAGGCTTGATTTAATGATATCTGCTGATTTAGTGCTAAACCCCAAAACTGGGTACTGACAATTGGTACCCAAAAAAGAAGGGAGTACCAGAAACTTGAAAATGAGAAACAAAAGAACAAACAAAAGAGCTAATAAATAAACAAAAAATGCTGTACCTCAGTGCAGGAAGTATTCCTTCACTAAAGAAAATGGCAGCAGTATAAAGAATGCACATAACGTGAAAAAGTAACACATAAACAGTCTGAAGATGCAGAAATAGCATGTTATAGCAATGTGAAAAGTGCCAGAAGTCCTCAAAGCAATAGCTATTTAACAGTGCATACTACTGATACAGGTATGTGCAATTTAACACCCATCCGATCAATGTCTGATGCTTTAACAAAGCAGGGTTTTACAATTTTAATACATGCAAAAAGAAATTAAATAATACAAATATAAGTCTTTTAACTTTATTCTATAACATTTTATATATATATGGTCACGTGCCCACGCAAATCGGCAACTCTGCTCGCAAGGGCAGGAACAACCCTAGACAGGGCACCAATCCATAGTATAGCACACACAATCATGCACACAGTCATACACTAAGGGCCAGTTTAGAGACACCAATTAATCTAACGTGCATGTCTTTGGGCTGTATGAGGAAACCAGAGCACCCGAAGAAAACCCATACAGACATGGGGAGGACATGCAGACTCCACACAGAAAGGATCCAGGCCGCTCCACCCTGAGATTGAAGCTGGGACCTTATTGCTGTGAGGCAGCAATACTACCCACCAAGCCACTGTGCTGCGATGTGATGTTACCACTATGCATCAATATTAAAACAATATATTATCAACAGTAGTAAAGGATTTAGTTATGTTCTCAGAAAAGAAAATTTTACACTTGGGGAAAAAAAATCATTTTAGTTTTAGTGTTCATCCTTTAGTCACAGAATGCATCCTCAGTGGATCCAGTGTGGTTCCAGCTGCTAAAATGGCAAAGAGGGTCTAACACATAAAGGTTGACTGGCGACTTAACACAAAACCCCAGACATTGGGATTTTCTCCTAGTGCTGGTCCCAACTGAGGATAAACAGAAAGAATTGCGCCAGGATAAGCATCTGGCATAAAATCTGTGCCAAATCCAATATGTGGTGATCTGCTGTGGCTACCCCCAACAGGAGCAGGTGACAGAGGGTCATCAACTTCAGTACCAAAATAAGTAGCTTCAGAGGAACATCTGAAGAATGATGCATTCATGCGCGTACACCCTCCTACACAAATCCAAGAACATAAATGCGATGGCACATGACGCACATATATACGTAGGTTCTTTCCTCACCCTGTGGGAATCGCACGGTCCAGTACACTCGCAGACAATGCGTCTCCTTGCGTGATCCACGCTGGCACTTGCACTCCTGCAGGGGCCGGTGGTGCAGCAAGGCATTCTGGGCATCAGCGCAGCCCTGTCTGGCGCTAGGAACCAATGGTGCCACGGCCTCCTCGTCAACGCAGTAGTCCAGCTGCCGATACAGCTTTTCACATTCTGGTTGGGCCAAACATTCCTGCAGCACCAGAAAGCAGTCCAGAGTGTCCGGGAACAGTGGTACCACTGACGACACTGCACCTGATAGATCAGATCAGAAATCATGAACGATTTATGCAGTTTCACATATATGTATATGTACATAACAGCAAACAACTGTCAGTAATCACAGCCAAGTTAAAGCGAAATCTAAAGTAACGCAGTACAGAAAAAGCTAATTTACAAAAAATGATAACCCGATAATTAAGCCCAAAAATAATAATCAGAGCTCCTACAATAATGTTCCAAACATTACATACATTCAAACAAGTGGAATGTATATGGCACCACCAACACCTATATTACCTTCATTGGGTCACCCCTCCAATACAGCATAACTAAGCCAGTAGGATATTTATGTAAAGTTCCGAAAGGCCACTGAAAACTTTAAAGTAAGTCTTGCAAGTCTTTATGGCTTATTGATTACTCTTTGCTTGGGACAATAACCTCACAAGCTTTACACAAATCACGGCGGCACGAAAGAAGCTTCTTCTGAAACAATACTACATCTAACTCTGTATCTGACTAAATAACACTAATACACATATTTTTACATTATTATATTTCATATTTCGCTTCATTATTGGCTTATTGGTTGGAAAAAAACAATACGTTTTTTTTTTAATTCTGTATTTTATTATACTCTTTAAAATGCATCATTTTCTCTAAAATATTAGTACATACATACATACACATATTATTTTAATCATTAGATTTTATTTATCATATCAAAAATATGTTGTCTCTGTTAATATTAATTTATCTTCTGTTTATTTAAATATTACTATGAACTTACTATGAGTTTTGGTCCACTTAAGGATTTTGACATTTTGGAAGTTTTTTTTTTCCACTGTCACTCTAGGCTTGCTCAGTTTGACATTGGGATAAGAAAATAGAAGATAATATAAAACTGAGCTGCTTTGAGACAATGCCCCATTGTAAAAAGTGCTGTATAAACCAATCTGAGTTTGACTTGGGTCTTGTTTGAGTTCTGATAGATGAGACTGTAGTGAAGCTTAAATCCCTGTTTTGCTGCACACTATTGAGAACGATGGTGAACAAATTAAACAAAATCTGAATATAAAAGCTTTTGGTCTTATCCATGACTATGCACACCCTGTACTTAGAGGCCAGGTTATGGTAGCACATGGCCATCTTAAATCATTGCTTTCTAAGAAACTTTAGTCTGATCAGACTGAGGTAACAATAAGTGTTTATGTTCAGTCAGAGATTACAAGTAATTTCAGTTGTCACTGAATTACTTAAAACTCTGTAATGAAGTTACGGAATTGTTTCTTTTAGAGGTATACAAGCTGAACTATGCAAAAGCATGGCCAGCGCTGATTAAATTACATGTCTTGTTTTTAAATGAAAAGAGCTTAACACTTTGTAGGAGAGCCAGTGCCTATCCGGCGGCTTAGGGGACAAGGAAGGAACAACCCTATATAGGTCCAGGATTAAGCGGATAAGAATGTGAATTAATGAATGAATAAATGTAGCACTTGCAGGAAATTAATTTAAACCTAACATTTTTTCCTGATTTTAACTAATTAATTTTAAAACATGGATGATGAAGTTCTTTACCAAAGAAGTACAACTGCTACAAAAACCTTGCTATGAATTCAGCCTACTCCCAAATGAAATGTTTCTTTCTGTATTTCAAAACCCATACTAGTTTTCTGTCATTCAGGCATGAATTAACTGATTTTTATTTCTAATTTTAATCGTAAGACCTTGGACGCTAAAGCAAACAGACATTGATCTTATGGACGTAACATGGCACATACCAGTGACAACACTGTTTGCATAAAATATCATGTAGTACAATTTATTAAAGTGTAAGTGCTGCAAGACTGCTTTAAGGATTTCGACATTCTAATGACCTCCAGTTTTGGTCCTCAGCAGAAGGCGGGGGAGAGCAGCAGATGGGGTTCTCTGTGGGCTAGCACAGCTTTGAGGGGAAAGGTTAAAATCCACGGGTTCAAAAGTTAAGGTAAATTAATCACGTTAACCAGAGCAAAACAATCAGCAAAAGAGCAATAGACGCTTTCTGCCTGATCTGTGTACACACAATGTGCTTTTATAGGTATTGGGTTGGACTATACATCAGAAACATATCAGAATACTTTTTCATAATCACATTTTGTGATCATAATACTAACATTCCAAATCTGTTTACTTAATTACCAAAATTATATCAGTATACAAGCTTTATACGCCAATAATGTTTATATGGCCTCATAGTAACCCAGCAAATGGTACGTAATATTCAAAGCGTGACTATGGTAAGCTTTTCAACAGTTTAGTTGTGAAATTAATGTTTGTCATGTCAGTAAATATAAGTCAGGTTCGCAGCATAAATTATGTCAGTGGTTTAAATTAGAAAATATTTCAAATACCATCCAATAGGTATCCAGCTATGCAGACCATCATCAACAGAACTTTGGTAAATTACACATACGGTATGTGTGTTTAGTTTTGCAGATGCATTTATAACAAACACAAGGAAGGTTAAGTCACATTTTTGAGACTCAGTCGTGTCTGGCCCGTTGTGACCTCATGAACTATAACACACTGGATCCTTCTGTCAGCAGTTGCCAAACATCTTACAGATTCAAGTCTGTTACTCCTTATATCCCATCTGTCCACCGTTTCTTTTATTTTCTCCTCCACTTAGCAACAGTTAAAAACAGTTAAAGTGATATGCATCTATAAAACAAATTATTTTGAAACCACAAAAACAATCAAAGATCAAATATTTTGCTTACAAGAACTAGGGGATATTTCAAAATAAAATATCCAATTATCAATACCAATATCAAATTAAATATCCCCTAATTTTTATAAGAAAGTGTAAATAAATTGTACAATGTACTAATGTGACTAGACAACAGGGGTGTAACGTGATGCAAAGACATTACAATGTGAATTGTGGAGACTGATGGTGTCACATGCATTCTGTTTATTATTCAATCTAATGTAGCTGCATTTTTAACACCATAGAGCACATACATCATGATCTCATTTGCATTTTAAACTTCTTATAATTTCTTTTAATTGAGATGCACCGATTAATGTCAGTCAAAGCACCATCAGAAACAAGTGTAGAATAAATGTGACCGGCACATAATTGGTTATATTAGACTGAACAGACAATCAAGCTGAAAATTGTTCGTTTTATTGTTGTTTCCGACTACATTTTAAATCAAGAAAAAAATATTTTATTTAAGTACATGTTAACTGTCATTCTTCAGAAATAAAAAGAAATGATTTATCTGAGTTATGTAATATATCGTGAAGCCACAATAGAGCATTTTATTTATGATGTTACATGCCTGTTTCAAGTAATTTAGTTCAATTGCAGGGGACTAAAGTTCAAAACGTATTCAAGAAAATGTGCATTGTTTTAAAAAAAAACACATGATAATTAAATCGTGAACCCAGTACGATAAATAATATGAATTTTGAGCTAAATCAAATTAAGTGAAATTCATTAATAATGTTGTTTTCAGCTTTACAAATGTACAGACTTTGCATAGTGAAATGAACTTATTTAATACTGGTAACAATTTTACCACTATAAAACTAGCTTATTATAGACTTTTTTATGCTGCAATACACTTGCAGCATTTAGTCGATGCAATTTCACGAAGAAACTAAAAATGCTGAAAGTTTAACCATAGTCAATGACAGCTAATCTATGCGGCACCTCTGTTCAATATCATAACATACAGTATTATTGCATATCTTGTCAACTTATATTCACCTGTGCTGTTCTGATAACAACATATTAACACAGTGATAATTGAATGAGTATGAATGAACTCAATATTGTCCCACTCTTCTCATAACTGTATTTGATTCACAATACAGGGTTCATGATACAATACTTACCATAAATATTACCATTAAAACTTCTCACTGTTGCATTCAATAAAGTACATACATTTTTAACTTATGAAGTGTAAACAATACAAAATAATGAATATTTTCTTGTATAAGACAAAAAAACTTTTAAACCCTACTTGAAACAGAGGCTTAAAATTGTGAGCAAAATGCTTTGTTGTAGTGTCACCATATCATAAATAACTGAGATAAAACATTACTTTTCATTTCTGAAGGATAACTATTCAAAAATAACAAAAAGAATTTACAACAAAATTTACAAAAATAATATTTTCTGCACATGGACATGTGACTGTGAGCGCGACATATTCTTGGTGCCCTCTGGTGTTCAAGAAATGCAATTGCGTTAGATGGCAGAATAAATTAGAACGCATCAACCAACTCGATTATGCATTGTTAAATTTTTATTCTAAAAAATACACAAAGGAATAATATTTGGATTGTGTCATGAATCCTCATGTTTTAAAAAAAAATGAAATCAGAGGCCACATCATGGTTCAGTGTACATCTGCCATGACTGATCTGAGCCAGGCTATATTACTTTCATCTAAAGTTACAATACAGTTTCAAACAGGGTGACCTAATGGCTTTGCCATGAACCTTAATCCTGTCTAAGTGAAATATCACCACTTGCCTCTTTGTCTCCCTTGCTCTCGTATTGTCCCTATATCTTGCTTTTTGCCTCAAACTCTTTCGCTAATCTCTCTCACTTTCACTTCACCTCATTCTTTCATTTCTCTCACTCTCTCCATCTAGTTCTCTTACCTTAGTTAATTGTATTTCTTTATCCCTCTTACGCTCCCTCTTTCCTTTCTCACTCAACCTCCTGTTATATCTTTGTCCTTATCCTTCCCTTTTTATCTCAAACTCACTTAATCTTTCATTTTCCATTCCTCATTTCACTCACTACGTCTCTCTTTCTTTTTTTTCATTCTTTTTATTTAGTTCTTTTCCCTCTATTTATCTTTGCCTGTCTCTTTCTATCCATCCACTACTAATTTTACCTTATAGCCCCTGTCCCTATGTCTCCCCCTCCTCTTTCCTGATTCCTTGCTGTCTACCCCCTCCTTTCCTTGGAGCAGCAGGGAGTCCTAATTGCTGTAAGGTCTCACGGTGAAGTACGTGCTGATTGAGAGGTGGTGGCTGTGGGCTGTAGACTAAACTGCTGTGGAGGTGTTGCTCTTTGCCTGTGGAAAAACACCACCCGTCTAACATCAGCCATGACAGGAGAAAAAAAAATGGCAGTCAGAACAAAATGACAACATCCAGTCTGATTGGCTCTTATTTTGTCATTATTATGTGGATTTCCCATGCTGTGTACTTTGCATTTGCAAAATGACAAATAGCATTTATGTTCCATAAATACAATTATATAATGTACTTCTGTGTGACTTTCCTGTGACGTGAGACACAAACAATATGCAAACTCATAAGATCCTACTGAATTAGACAATTACAAAAACTAAAATGCTAATCAGCAGGAAATAACGTGTATACGATAATGGAAGGAAAGGTTAAGTAAACAAGACAGAGTAAAGATAGTAAGAAGAGTGGGAAATAAAAGTGTAAAAAAAAAAGTGCGGATGCAGTAAACACAGAATGACAGACAGCGGAAGCGACAAGCAAGGAAATGATCTCAGTATGGAGGCCGATTGCAATCAGACACATACTGGCCTAGGTATTGTGGTATGTGTGTGTATGTGTGTCTGCTGAAAATACATTCAGTACACAACAGTGACATGGCATACTTAGACACACACGCAGACAGCTTAAGGAACACGCTTTTAGTGGCACTAAGAGAGAAAGAACAACCCAGCAGCTGCAATTACTAAATTGCACGGCAGTACAGGACAGTAATTGAGGGGGGTGAACTGTAGGGGCTAACTGGATCTAACAGTCCACACACACACACGCTCAACACTGTTAACTAATCAATATGTTCAGCCTAATAAAAACAGAATGCCAATGGCAGCACTTTATCAGTAACGATAGCTAACAACCAGCCCATGCTGACTATACTTTATTACATGTACTGCAAAGAAGTGTGAATTCACTTAAACTGTGCAGTAGGGCAATACAAGACGCTCTATACTTATTCCAGTGCAGCTTACATGTATTAAATCTGAAGTAAATACGTACATATGATTATTTAGGGCCTCTACGTTATGTGTTCATGATTTAAAGAGAGAGAACAAAGAAGTGGCACTGTGGTGGCCTAGGAGTTAAGGTACTGGACTATGGACAAGAAGGCCCAAGGTTCATATTCCACCACTATCAAGTTACCACAGTTGGGTCCGTGAGCAAGGCCCTTAATCCACAATTGATTGGATTGCAAGACTTTATTAATTGTAAGTTGCTCTGGATAAGGGCATCTGCCGAATGACATAAATGTAAACAAAAGTGAATCTGAAATGTTTGTTTGTTTGCTTTTAATTTGTACAGGTTTGCTCAAACAATAAGTTTGGGTTTTTATGACACATACTTTTAAATATATACAGTTGATTCCAGTTAATGGGACCACATCGGGACGTGAATGTTTTGGTCCTAATAACCGGCTGGTCCGATTAAATGAACATGCTCTATGTTACAAGACGGGACGTGCTATGTAACAT
>JAUZSU010086980.1:0-32123 GCA_034780255.1 Parotocinclus maculicauda
CAACTCTGAAAATGTTCAGAACAATAGGAAATTAATAAGACATTCAAAGTCACGGCATCATTCCACTGAATATGTGGAATTTGACAAAACAAACAAAGGCAAAGAGAACGCAGAGCTAAGGACAAGGTAGCATCTTTCTTTAGCAATAAATAGGTTGTTATTAAAAGAGAAGTTGCTAACAAATTGTCGTCAGTGCATAGCTGTATTTTTTGTAATATAGGTAGTTTAACCATTGCATTTACTGCATTGCTCTTATAATTTCATGTGTAATTCAACCAATCAAGATCAAAGATCAATGTGTGTTGTTGCATCTCTCAGCTAGCACCAATGTTAAGTTACTGATAAAAAATACTTTGAGGGGCACATCATGAACTCATGGCGAAGCAATGCTTAACAATCATGTTTAACATTAATTACTACATGAATTCATGTTTTGCTATTGCATGAAGGCATGCATGACACCTGCTTGCATTATGTATAGTCATCACACTCATGATGTGCAGGTATTATTTCTATGAATTAATGATTACTCATGAACTAGCTAACTTTCTTACACTTTCAGCTCACTTGAGGGAGGATTTTTTTGTGTGTAAACATTGAAGTAATTTTTTTATCTTTTTTGCCACATTTTGTCCTGATGTGGGTGCCACACCTATTCGGGAGAACACAGGGCACAGGTGTGCATGATCAAACTAATGCAAATTAGTAAATGTTTTGGCCGATCAAAATATGTCATTGGGTCATCTATATCTCTCTTGTCAAATCCTCTTTTTAAGTAATTATGACTGACCCCCTTGTGTTTTGGGAACCTGAGCTCTCACTTGCATCACACACAGTACATCAGCTTCGCAAAATATTCATTTAACTAAGATGCATCAGAACATGTATCCTAAATCTTTTATTGAAATGGGAATAAATAGTTGGCCCCTGTGATCTGTTATCCTGGAGACTGGAACATGTACAGTGGAGGAAATAAGTATTTGATCTCCCACTGATTTTGTAAGTTTGTACTGTGACAAATAATTAAACAGTCTATGATTTTTATGGTAACTTCATTTTAACAGTGAGAGATGGAACATCAAAATCTAGAAAATTATATAATATTTAAATTAAAAAAATAAATCATTTGTTTTCCATTGAGGAAAATAAGTATTTGATTCTCTAAAAACCATGACTAATGTTGGCTCCCACAGACCACTGACACACCCTAATCTCAGTGAAGTCGTTACCTGCATGAGAGACTGATTAAAAGGCCACCTGCTAACAGACTCAGTGATACTCCAACATCTCCACCATGAGCAAGACTAAAGAGCTGTCTAAAAATGTTAATGACAAAATTGTTTCCCTACGCAATGCTGGAATAGGCTACAAAGCCATACGTAAGAAGCTGGATGATAAGGTGACAACTGTTGGTGCAATTATTTGGAAGTGGAAGAAATACAACATTACTGTCAATCCACCTAGGCCTGGAGCTTCATGCAAGATATCACCACGTGGAGTCTCAATGATCATGAGAAAGGTTAAAAATCAGCCAATAACTACATGAGAGGAGCTGGTTAATGATCTCAAGGCCGCTGGGACCACAGTCTCCAAAAAAACATTGGTAATACACAGAGACGTATTAATTTAAAATCCTGCAGTGCATTCAAGGTTCCAGTGCTCAAGAAAGCTCACGTCCAGGCCTGCCTCTAGTTTGCCAATGAACTGTGAGAAAGATTGGGAGAAGGTGCTGTGGTCAGATGAGACCAAAATTGAGCTCTTTGGCCTCAACTCAACTCGACGTGTTTGGAGGACGGAAAATACAGAATATGACCCTTAGAACACCATCCCCACTGCCAAGCATGGTTGTGGAAGTATTATGTTTTGGGGGTGTCTTTCTTCCAAGAGCACAGGCCAACTTCACTGCATGAACGGGGCCATGTATCGCAAAATCCTGGGTGACTACCTCCTTGCCTTTGCCAGGGCACTGAAAATGGGTTGTAAATGGGTTCCAGCATAACAACAACCTAAATACAGCCAAGGAAACAAAGGAGTGTCTCCATAAGAAGCATATCAAGGTCATGGAATGGCGTATCTAATCTCCTGACCTCAATCCCATAGAAAATCTATGGAGAGAGCTGAAGCTTTTGCGTTTCCAAATGCATGCTTAAAAACCTTAAGGATTTGGAGATGATCTGCAGAGAGAAGTGGGCCAAAATGATTCCTGAAGTTTGTGCAAACCTTATAAAAAACTACAAGAAACGTCACAAAAATAAGTTGGAGGAATTGGAAATGGCCAAAAATGGCCACTTTCACCCATCCAAGACAGCGAGTTGTGCAAGAACAGGTTTCAGACGTTTCTCTTCTGACTGCCTCCATTTCCATGACAGCTGTTCCAAATTCTCAGGCTAAACAGTTCAAATCCCACCTGTGTAGATGACACAATCGTTTGCAATAATGACTGGCAGTAGCACGTGCAACATGCTCAGGCATCACTAAAGTTCTTCAAGTGAGCCAGGCTTAACCAAGAGTGCTTGTTTGAGAGTAATTTAAGAGATCATTAATTAAAATGCCGCTTATGATTAACTCAGTAAGGCAGTTTTTATGGCTGCCGGCATATTATAATAATATTGTACTTTAGGATGCCCTTATCCCCTGTGCTCTTACTCGCAAAAAAATATAATGTGAAAATACCCCCTAATTTTTGTGAGCAGTGTATTTTCACTTGTTCCTTGTTGGTCACCCAGTGGTAAATATTAATGCAGCTTTTTAAACCCTAAAGTTGGTTGGATGTTTATGCTTATATGACTTTTCACCTCTGTGGGTGAAGCATGTATCAGGCAGTGGGGGTAGGTAGCAAGTTGGGTGTGGTTTAGCTTAAAGCATTTTGGGGGACAAATCATAGGGTTAATTAGCGGATGGCACACCTAAATTGCATTCCTTTATGTATTTAGACTGCTCTGTCTGTCTGTGCCTCTCTCTGTCTTAGTGTGTGCTTGAGTTTCAGCAAGGAAGCTAGAAAAGCCAATAAAATGTTTGATGTCACTTTGATGTTTGATGTTGTTACTGTTAGATGAGTGTGGATTTAATGACATATAGGTAAAAGGGATGGAAAGACCTACATTTTGTCGCAAGTCTGAATGTGCCCTTAGAGAAGCAACACCTCATGGTTTTGAATGTTCATCCAAGCATCACAGTGGGCCAGGCCCTGAAATCCCTTCATGTGCCATTGGAATGTTGGGATTGCGATTGTTTTGTAGTCTGAGGAGAAATCCTCATTTTCTACCTCAGCTCTCCAGGAATGTTCTTTCATGAGTTCACTGTAAAAGCATGGAAACATGAATGCACGGAATGTTTCTTACCCAAAAATCTGTAGGGGAAGAACCTTAGCACGCATACTCCATTTGTAATCCTTTCTTCTTCCTAAGGTTTCTTGTGAGGACGCGGGTACTTGCATTTGG
This sequence comes from Parotocinclus maculicauda, assembly GCA_034780255.1. NCBI lineage: Eukaryota > Metazoa > Chordata > Actinopteri > Siluriformes > Loricariidae > Parotocinclus > Parotocinclus maculicauda. The sequence continues at coordinate 3,441 of JAUZSU010086980.1, forward strand.
GTACTTTCCAGTACCGAATACCGATATGAGTAGAATAACAGAGTTCTTACAATGACTTTCAAAACATGTTCCAATTTATAAGATGTTCATAAGATTCACATATGCTAAAATGTTTCCAAACTGCTGACAGTTGACAGCTACCTGCTTAATGTTATTTTGCTGTAAAATGATATCAGGTGAGATGGACCGGAGTAATTTAATGAGTACAAGTATGTGAGCATGGGATTAGACCCGATACTGATTTTGTTATCGGTGCATCCCTATTTTTTTGTATTGCTTTAAATTACAGACATGTCAGTCACATTGTCTGTCAGTTCATAGATCTCTTGCATGAACATTCAGACTCCTTAAAAAAAACTCTGTTTTAAAAATGTACCTTTTGACATGAGCACTAAACAACAATCAACAGTTGTTCTCTGCCACTGGCTCTTACCTCAGAGCCACATTAAACTTGAATATGTGTGATGTTATAATAATATTTGCTGAGTGATGATTTAAGTAATAAGGCCAATGGATATGCTGTACATTTTGTGCCTATGTTAAGTGTAAAATGTGAACAAGTTCAGTAATGAGCGTTCAAATTCAAATTCTGAATAAAATGTTTGTTTGTTCTTCAATTCACATTAAACCCAGCTTATTACTGGTCAGGGTCACAGGGACCACAGGGTCTATCCCCAGAGAGCTCAGTGACCTGAGTCTTAAAATATCTGAAAGTCATGGGACTCAAGTTAATGTCTATTTTTTTTCTTTCTATTTGATCTGAATTTTGTCTAGGAGAAACTACAGTTTCTCATATACCTTCTTGTCTTATGGATGCTTTACAATGGCCACATCCAGCAAAACCCTTTTTGGTCATAACATGAGATTTGTCTTAAAATTTATAAATATGAATAGAATATGAATTCATCTGTCCACAATGGCTTTCCATATTACCATTGCGCTCCAGGTTGTAACCTGGTTTGGGCATGTTAATGTATTTGTGACAGAGGGTGGAGGCCAATGTGGAAGTTCATTCCATCGTGTTACAGCTTCAGCTTTCACTCATTTACCCATCACTCCGCAAATTATCCTGGAATAGTGGCATCTGCCAATGCGTCTGTGGTGTGTGTGTGTGTGTGTGTGTGTGTGTTGTGGTTGAGTCAAGTTTATGTATCTTTGTGGACAATATGTATACACCGAAAATATATTCAATTGTATTATAAACATTACTATCAATGTTATTATAAACAAACTATAAATGTTTTAGTCTGTGGGAACAAAAAAGTTAGAATTTTACCATTAAAGTAAAAAAAAAAAAACATAATACTTTTCCCTCCAGTAGAACAGTGTGTACTTTTTGTGCTTCTGAGGACAATTTACATATATTTAGAAGTTGCAGCAACACAAATTAAAAGTATGGATAATAAATAGATCCAACACTGTAGATTATAATCTCATAAATATGTACATATGGGGATTTTACTGAGGATTGAAGACTAATGCTTATATTAATGCATATACTTTATTTTAAATTTAGAAATATCCACAGGGGAAATGTGTACTTGCAAATGCGTCGGCTTAAATTGCAACATAGTAAACCATGTCTGTACTTGATTTATATTGTACATAAATGTGTCTTCACAATTGATGGGGTGTGTGTGTGTGTGTGTGTGTGTGGCAGCCATATCACTGTGAGGACCTTTTTTTTTTTTTTTTTACAAAACTGCAACTTTGTATGAGAAGAATCTAAAGAGCATATACAGTTTACTTACTGGGGTTAGCTGTAGGTGTACTTAAACAAATAAGATAAAATATTGTACTTGGTCATGTATTTTTTAAGGAAAATGCTAAATTATTACATATCTTAAAATATGTGTGCAAATATTAAACATTCTAAAGAGATCACAAAAAGCTGAGCTTAAAAGTTTGTGATTATAAATCACAAATGTTTACGCTTCACTGTAGCTACAGTAACATTGTATTCAAAAGACCTTACAATAATAGTAACAAAAACTTGTGTGTATGATTGCTATGCATGTATTTGTTTAATCAACATTGCATCAGCATCAATGGCTATTCATGAAAGTAGCAAGGTTACACTGACATTACTCATTCGAACTTGGCCAATTCAGCCACCAACTGACCCAACACATTTTTTTTGAATGTGGGAGGAAACCAGAACACCTGAAGTAAAACCATGCAAATGTTCAGAAGACTTGCATTCTCCACACAGGGAGTCTGAGGGCAGGCTTTAAACGGGGATCTCTGGAGCTGCGTTTTTTTAAAAGTGAAATTAACATAGCATCTAGAAAGCATCCTTTTGTATTCTACATTAGAACTTAAAAATGGAAGCTATGTTCTATGTTTCCAAATGTATTTATCCTTCTTTAGTAGTTGTCCTTCAGAAAACAGGGATATGAATTCATGGAGTTGAAGTAACATGGTAAATTGTCACTCTTATATATAACTGAGGTAACATGCTACATTTACTTTTAAATTAAGCACTGAACTAGAAAGGCCAGAGTCACCTTTAACTTTCTGATGAGGCTGAGGTCTTTTTGTGTGTTCACAATATGAACATTTTATCAGTTTGTAATCTGTTCTATGTTGTGTGCTGGGGCAAGAGAATCAGCAAAACTGATTTGGTACGTGGACATGGTTGTAGTTATGCTGGACTCCTTGGAGCTTGTGGCATATCATAAGCCTTTCAACAAGCTTTGAAACATCCTAGAAAACTCATCACATCCCCTGTATTCGAAATTGAAATAGCAGAAAAGCATATTCAGTGGCAGACATACAGTATAGAGCTGCATTGTGTAAAAGAGACATGGCAGCTTTCTTACCCACTACAATAAGACTCTACAATGATCTCCTTACTGCAGAGACAGTAATGATCTCATGCTTTCTGAGGTGTAGTTAATCTAATGGTATTTTTTGCTACACACTGTGCAACAAAATATAACATCACTTTGCTACTTTTGTACATTTTGTCTATGCACATGTCCTGTAAATACTGCTGCAACTTTTAGCCATACAGTCCTGTGTTATTTCTCAAACCATTTAGTTCAAAATCAATCAATTCATGTACATTTTAGACTTTGTCATGTACTTATTAAGGAAAATGATCCAGTATTACATATCTGTCAGTGGCAAATGTTTTCTGAAGCTTTAGGATAGCAGTTAATCGAAAAGTGAAAATAGAGTCAGGTGTTTTGAATCAATGGGATGATGATTGGGTGTAAGTGTTACATTCTTAAATCTTAAATAATAAGAACAGAGATCTATCAAAGTCTGTTAACACAGACTATGAGGAGAACGCTGAACAAAAGTGTTGGGCATGGTAGGGTTGCTTAGAGAAAGCCAATGCTCTTCAAAAAGAACTGTGCTGTTTGTTATACACGGACAAATCAAAAGGCTTTTGCATTTTGTGGATGAATAAGAAGAAAATAGTTTTGCTTTAAATCAGAAGCATTATGAATGGAGATACGTCTGTTCTGAATTCTGACCATTCTGAATTTTTACAAATTATAAAGCAAAATGTCAAGCCATCTTTACAAATTAAGTAAAAATGTTTCTCGCAGGAAGGCATCAACATTGATCACACCAATTGTTCTATCAAAAAAATGTTCAAAAAGGAATAAAATTACTGTTTTGGAATGCAGAAGGCAATGTTCTGACCTTAATCCAATAGAAATGTCATGGAAGAAGCAAACCCAAGAACATCCCAGAGTTGAAATTGTTCTGTATAGATAGATGGCGTGGGACTGGTAAACATTTACTGGAAGCATTTGTTGCAGTTACTGTTGAACAAGGCGGTCACGCAAGATACTGAAAACATATTTTCACTTATCTTTGCCACTGACAGATATGGAATACAATATAAATTTCCACATTAAGTAAATGGTGAAGTATAAATGATACATTTACAGATTATGTGTAACCTAATGTAACAGACATTCAGATGTTGATTACTATGTCTGCCACAGATGAGGAGCTTTGCCCGAGAACTCGATGATATTACAACCCCATATCAGAAAATGTAAAGACAGTATGGAAAATGCATTGAAAGAATGCACACCATGTTTCTTACTTTTACTTTGTGTTGCAGGCCTGACATGGATGTTTACACACGTTAACAACAAAATAAATGAAGTTGACAAGACAAAACATGAATATATCTGGTTCATATTGTCTGCAATGAGATAAAAGTCAAAGTGTGTGTGTTTTTTAATATACATTTTTCACACTGTCACAACTTTTTCTGATTTGGGGTTGTACGAAACGATCTTGGTATAACTGCTGATTTAATGCATAATTTAAATGGAAAATAAATAATAAAATAAGTAAATTCAAAACAATTAAATCTGAATAATTAACAGTTCTTAAACAGCATATTATCACTTGAGAAATATAACCAAAAATAATCACAATAAGATGGAAACATAAGCAGAACAAGACATGAGTTATGTGCTGCAATGTGTTGCTATGTGGCTATGCTGAAGTTTTGTTAATGAGCTTCTGCTTTGAAAAAAAAAAAGAAAAGATGTTCCCTCACTCTTATTCAATTTTTACTGGCTTCCTGTTAAGTACTGCATATCTGACTGATCTCCTATAGCAGTATAGCCCACCCTGAGTGTTTTATTCAGTCAAAGGCATGCTTCACTTAATCTGTTAGCATAGTTCATGAAAAAAAACAATCCAATGATTGCTAAGCATGGTCATAAAACAACCTACAAATATGCTATCATTATCTGGTGACAGTAAACACATATATGAAGCAACTTGCATAACCTGTAGTATCACTAGTCATGATAAATGACTAGTGATATATGATACATGGTATACATGATATATATGATTGACTTTACAGAAAATCTGAAATTTGAAAAGTATTCCTAACTCAAATGAAATGTAGCTCTGTATTCCACCACTAATACAACTATTCAGGACAAATATGGCAGAATTCCAGGAGGGATTAAAGATTTTCTGGAGGCAAAAGGTTGCTCCACACCTTGTTGGGCACATGAAATCAACCCAAGTACATCTAGGAATGACTGGGGTCTGTTATGGTAGTCTGTATAATAAATAGATGGATAAACCTATAAGGTGTATGGTCAAAACTCAAAAAAGCAGACTGTGGTCTTGTAAGACTGTAAAACATTATGGTCTCAACTTTGCTCTTCTAAATTTTTCCCAGTTTGAATCCAGGACTGAACTTCCCAGTGCACTGAAAACTTGGCAACAAACCCAAGGAAAGAAAATATTGGTTTACTAAACAGTATAACAATTTTCATCTGTGCTGACACAAATCAGTCATTTTAAGCAGTAATTGTAATTTGCAAAATTAGCGATCAATAGAATGGCACCTTCAAAAGTATCAGTTTTTTCAAAAGAAACAAAAAAGTTTTAGGAATTTCAAGCAGTTTAAGTGGTTTGGCCTCTGGGGGTAAAGTTAAAGAATTAAAATTATAATGATTCCTATACCGATAACCGATTACACATATTTGCTCATAAGTGTCAATTAATGGGACATCAAATTCTAAAAATAAAGTATTTTAAACGATTTCTAAATATAAATATTTTTACATACTTTTAGAAAGAATTTGAAAAATAAATGTGCCACCATATGGAGGCATATAGAGGTTTTTTTTATTTTTGGAATAGATAGATAAATACCTGCACTTACCTCTGTACCTGAAGTGAGTAACTATATTCAGCTGAGCTGAATAAGGAACTCCACAGTCTCTTAATAAACTGCAGTGACCAGGGGCCTCCATCAAATATTTTTTAAGCCATAAAGAGAGGCTGCCTCCTGGGTGTCACTTATCACTCTGACCCAATCAATGAAAGGATGTAACCCCTTTCTGCTCTCTCTTTCTCTTGTACACACTCTTTTGTTTCCAGTGTCTGTTTTTCTGTGCTCCAAGTTTCTGGTTCAACGCCCCATAGGAAAAGAATGGCAATAAAGAAGAATTCTGACTTGGCAGACAGAGCCACAGCACGCTAAGGAATTCTTCATTAAAGTTCCATTTTTGTGACCTGGTGACCTAACTAGGACAAAATTTCTTTCTAAAACAGTTTGTTGCCAGATATATATCATGCATTCACCATTGCTGCATCCCTAATATAACTAAAAAGTGCATTACCAAACATCTAAGACAACTCTTGACAAAATAGTTTCAGATTAATGATTTAATGTGAGTTAATGGAGTTCTGTCTATAATACAACTTCAGTTACTGTATTTGTTTGGCGAGTTTTTTGTGTGTGTAACAATAGTATGTGTGCAAAGGTGAGTTAGTCCTGGCATCCTCCCACCAACTGTCTCTGTCTTAATGAGCCCCTTTAAATGACCTTCAGCCCCCACACACATCACTCATGTGCACTGATGTTTACCAGCGTCTCACTTCACAGGTTAACCAAGACAGGGCTCTCTGAAAGGCTATTTGTTTTCCTTCTGGTAGAGTTGTTCCTTAACATAAAAGGAAACAAATATTTTGACATGGTACAAAGAAGGAACATAAATAGCCTTACAAGGTGCATGACATGATTGCAGCTTGTTTCTAGCAATCATTCTTTCTATGGAATATATATACACTATTTAGCTCAATGCGTGTCAGCAATTCTATACACGAACATGGGCATTTAATTAAGTCCCCCATTTTTGCCACAAAAGTCTTTACTCTTCTGAAAAGGCTTTTTGTTAGATTTTGAAACTTGACTGTGAGGCCAGGCACTGATGTTGTACTTATTGACGTGATGATAAGCCTGGGCTCAATACTGGCATTCCAATTAAAAAGTGTATGATGAAGTTAAGTTCAGGTCTCTGTCAAGGTTCCTATCAAAGTTGGCAGACCATTTTAACAAGTAGATATATGATGATCTGACTTGTTCAGGGAAGTGAAAACCTATGAAAGTGTCAAACTGAGAGTCATTAAGGTGTTCAGTGTGAATCTAAAGATTCAGTGTTGATATTCTTTATATCATGAATCTGTTAGCAATAACTGTGAGCCAAATAACAGAGATGACTAATTAAAAGGAGTGTTTACATAATTTACATAATGTAATTTACATAATGTACATATTCATATATACAGCACATTTTACTGTATGTTCATAAATATACAGTCCAGTAAAAATTGCTCCCATTTCGCTACATCCCGAAATCTCATGATGTTCCATTCTGCTATTCCATTGCAAAGCTCTGTAGATTAAGATGTAGTCAGTAATTGGGGTTGACTTATTTGGACTTGTTGAACTAAATATTTTAGATGAGATAACTGGGACATATCATATGAAAGATATGAGGCTCATAAGCATGTAAATTCAGCATTTTATACTTCATATGTGGGGTTCGTTTAGTTTAAACACAACAAAATAAAGCGTGTTTTACCCTGGAAGTTAAATGAATTGTTCAGATGCACATGCAATATTCTATTTGAAGGTATGAAGGTATTTTGCTTTGCAGACCATTACCCACCACAGTTCTTTTGGCTAGGCCAGATGAAAGGGAATACCACTCTAGCAGTGTATAGATGCGTCTTTGGAGCCATGACTAAGTGTTTGAGTTAGGAGATAAAAGAGCAGCTCACAGAGATGCAGAGCAGACGGCAGCCTGCAGCGGATGTGGAGGTCTGAACGAAAGCAGTGGATTTTAGACAGGATGCACTAACAACTTGTAAAAACAAGCAAGTAGGGTGATAAAGGTGTCAGTTCCTCTCACTCTCTTTGTGGACAGGATCATTTGTTCCCATTAGTCCTACTCAACATTCCGTCTTAATCTGTGACAGTTTAAGACGGAAAAGGAAGTGTAAAATAATGCACAATCAGAAAGGTAATGGATAATTTAAATAATGTAAAAGTTATACTGCATATGGAATGTAGTAAAATAAATAATAAAATGATGCCCTTATAGTAACGAATTCCATATTACAATATATTTATTTGCAGACTGTAAATACTATGTATTTCATGTTTTGATAAACATCTATTCCTGCATATCAGACATCCATCACATTCCAAAAGCAGATTTGACAAGGGCAATTAAGGTCTAGTGTTGAGGAAAAAAATAATGATGTGATTTCAAAAAGGTGATGTCAACAGGTGATTGCAATCATGATTTGATACAAAAACAGCATCCACAAAAGGCTGAGTCTCTGAGGAGTAGTGATGAGCAGAGGATCTCAGACGAACAAATGCAAATTCCTTTCAATTTATCTTTGAGGAACATTGTTTTTAAACATTTCAGTGTGTATTTCTCATGCATATTTACTGTCTATTTATATAGGATGTTTGAAATGCAATGTGAACAGTTGTTTATTGTAGATGTCCTGTGAAGTAAGTCCAAGTTAAGACCATGACTGGAAGTAGCCTTTACTCCCCATCCAACCATTTTCAAAATGAATAAATAATAGACTGGGAGCGGCGGGTCTTTGGGAATTTAATAATCAAGAATGCGAACATCGAGGGTTGTGAACATACATTTACTCCAAAACTCCAAATCAGAAAAACATGAGGCAGTGTCTTTTCTTTCATTCAATAAACTGAACCTGAGATATTTCATGTTTTGTTTGGTCAATTTTATTCTAAAATAGTAGGGACAGGGGCAGATTAGAGATATTAATGAATTAAAAACACACAAAAATAATAATAATGGTATAATGGTAAACAGGTGATATCAACAGGTGATTATAATCATGATTTAGTACATCATCTCCTGGATTCTTTGATGAGTGAAGACAGCAAGAGGACCTCCGGTTTGTCAACACATGCAGGAGAAATTTACTTGAAATGTATGCCCATGATCTCCAGTCCCTCAGATGGCTCTGCATCTAGAACCACAAATCATCAATAAGTTGATGCTTCTGTGATGGCAGCATTAATGCAGAAAAGTACTTATATGTGAACCCTTAGAGCAACATATGCACGTTCATGCATATTTCAACAAACCAATGCAAAACCACATGCTAAACACATTCCAAAGGCATTTCTGTGAAAGAAAAGGGTATGAGTACTGGACTGGCCAGCCTGCAGTCATGATCTGTCCCCAGTACAGAATGTGTGGAGAATTTTGACAATAGTGACAACCCATACTGTTGCACATATTAAGATGCTTTTGCAAGAAGAATGGGACAAATTAACACACAAAACACTAAGTTGCTACTCTGTGCCAAAACATATTTTAAGTGTTGTGAAAAATAATGGCAACATTGTAAAGTGGCAAATGCTTTAATTACCAACTTGTTTTGAAATTTGTTGCATGCTTGAAATGCAAGAATGGATGTTTATTAACAAATTAACTTAAGTTCATTGCAGACAGTTTGAGCCCGAGATATTTTATGTTTTATAAAATGTCTCGGGCTCAAACTGTCTGCAATGAACTAAAATTCAAAGTAAATGTAAGAAACACTGTATTTTTATATGAATTTTCCATACTGTCACAATTTTTTGATTTGGGGTTGTTTAATCCAGACTAAAAAGAGCTATACTTATTTAAGTAAATTTATTTTTTGGATGTAAAGAGCAAGAGCTTGGTCATTTATCTGTAATATACTGTATTTTGGCTATTTTGTATGTATATGTTTTTTACAACGAGTGGATAAGCATAAGCAGAAATAGTTTTAGTATTTTGTAACTAATGTTCATTTTTGTTTCTATGCTTCAAGCTCTAATTCTGATGGGTTCTGAATCGATTCTGAAAACTAAGGTCCCTCACCAAAACAATACCAGCATATTTATTTGCACACTCTAGTGGCTGACCGGCAAATTACTAATATTAACCCGAACTATGGGTACAGCTATATAAACTGCTCCAAACAAATCGGGGATATTTTAATATGAATATTAAGAGGATCCTAAAAGAAGTACTGGACAATGTGAGCCTGTCCATGCTCCTTCACTGTCAGTGTATTTTGGCAGTCTTGGGTGACCATACACCCTACTGAACAGTCAATGTGTGACACATTCATCTAGTTTGACATGCATATGTCACTTGCTACTCAATCACCATAATTGAGTTTGCATCTCATTTGCATAATTAAAAAACTTTCTTTGACTGTTAATTTGCTTTTCTGATGATCTATAGATAAAATTACATCAAATGTTTCTTTTTTTAATAGCTTCATATTCATTTTGAAATATCCTCTAATTTTCGTGAGCAGCGTACGTATACATGGACATATATTCGTAAGTCTAAAAGTTTTTAAGCCAATTTGACTAGTTTTGAAAGCAAACAAGCATTATTTGTAGAATATATGTTAATGATAATCTACTGGTTGCCTGTTTTGTTACAGACTGGGACTGAGATTGAGGCTGCATTGTTTTTGTAGTTTTTTTATACTTACAGTTCAGTCTAACAAATATACTGCTCACAAAAATAAATGACATATAAACTATTAATTAACACGAAATATATATATAATTATCATTAACATATGTTCTACAAACAATGCTTGTTTGCTTTAAACATTAAACGAATAAAATATCACCTAATTATTTCTGAGTTGTGTATATCAGTCATTATGACATTTCTCTGCATGTTTATTTGTACTGGGGTATTTTGGCAATCAGTTGCTGTCCTTATGTCACACCTCTTAATTTTTGTTTGGGTGGAAGGGCTGCAATCAGTTCTTGGAACATTAGGTAAAATATTATGGAACAGGGTGCTACAGTCTGTAACACAATAAAGCGTCATTTTACTTTTTTGCCTGCTGATTTTTATAGCAGCATGTTATGACAGATGATGCTATGTTAAAGGTACTTCTAGCATTTAGTCACTTATAAATTGTAACCTATTAAAAATGCAGGTAAATAATAATAAATATATATTGAACTTGCTTAGTACAACCATGTGAACAAGTTTAAAAGTCTAAAAATGCACATTATTCTGCAGTTTAAAGGATGTGCTTAAAGATCTGAAAGCAGTCAGACTTTACTAATTTAAAGAAAATTTAGCCCCTGGCAAGAAAATTGTCAAATGTAACGATGGAAAGGATTATAAAATTCCTTCAAGAATGAACTCTAAGACAAATGTGTCCAATGATGTTGGTTTTTCCCAGTCAGCAGTGTATAGAATTTGCTGCAATTATAAACAAAATAAGGTTGACTATACAGGTAGACCAAAAGCATCAGGACAGAAAACTTATATATACCTTGAAAACAGCAACTGCACAACAACACAAATGAAAAACAAATAAGTGGGAACAGAAGTCAATATTAGTGTTACGGTATGAGGTAGGACCCAAAGATGGAAAAATGACAGAATCCCACGAAGTACAATAATAATTGGAAAATAATATAGAAATAACTTAAAGGGGGAAAAAGTGGAGCCAAAAGGTTCCCGAACACAGGAAAACAGAAAGGAAGAAAAGGCACGTTGTTGTGTTGCGTCCCGAGTGGGAGCAACGTGCGAACTGATCGCGAAAGGTGCCAAAGCGCCGAAACGGGGCAGACGTGCAGAGAGCACGATAAGGCGCTGATTTGGGACGTCTCCCAAATCGCGAGGCACGGAGGTAGTCCGAAACGCCAGAGGGCGAGCACTAGCTCAGGCACGCGTGTAGCGCGAGCGTGAATAACTCGCGGAAGGCACCGAAGCGCCAGAGGGCGAGCACTAGCTCGGGTGCACGTATAGAGCGGGTAATTGGAGCCGGGTGGAGTGAGACTTGATAGTGGCCGAGGACGAAAAGAGCGTGAGCTCAGGCATGTGAGGAGCGCACGAGTACGGAACGGGAAATCCTCAATGTGTCCCTAAAATACTAAGTACTTCGGGGGTTTCACCCGTATGCGACCGTCGGCACTATAAGCCCCAGGACGTAACCAGCTAACCATAAAGGTGATTAGGTGCGCGGGTGGAGTGGAATGACGACTTGGCCATGAACAACGCTAGAACCCGCACTTAAGTAATGGGAGAAGCAGCTGTTCGTAACCAGGTCGTAAATTAAGCACCAGTTATAAACTGCCTCACCGATTGCTCTGTAACGGCAATTGGCGAGGACGGCAGAACGATCCGGGGCGAGAGGTAGGAACAACATATAAGCATGACTGCCTAAACAATTATGAACAACAAATATCCCTACTTATTATGATATGTGATTGCATGTCAGGTAAATCAGTCAATCTTTACCTCAACAATCAATGCACAGGTGTACTTTTTGCGTTTTGGACACTTTTTTCAGTAGAAAATCTGATTAATCCAGTTTATGGTGGTATTAAAAATCGTTTAATGACAGGGCTCCATAGCAAAGCAGATCTGTCAATGTTATTTGAGAAATCTGCCAGCAGGGTGATGTAGACTATTGTTTTCATTAGTGAAGTCAAAGCCTCAAACAATTCAGGCCATCATTTATGCCAGAGGTGGATAAACTTATTTATATATAAAAATAATTTGCTTTTAATTGATGAATCTACATTTTCCCCTGCTTGATCTGTTACAATATGTCATTAATTATAATAGTTATAATTTAAATTGTTGGAGTTATACTTAAGAAAGTCTGTTTTATGTCATTGCTGTGATTTATTTAATGCTACAAAGTGAAAGGGGCAGCCTGGTCGTTTTGTGGGTAGCACTGCTGCCTCACAGCAAGAAGGTCCCGGGTTCAAACCCAGTGTGGAGTGGCCTGGGTCCTTTCTGTATGAAGTCTGCATGTTCTCCCTGTGTCTGCGTGGGTTTACTCTGGTTTCCTCCCACAGTCCAAAGACATGCGTGTTAGGTTGTTCGGTCACTCTAATTGGCATCAATACAAGGACGCAATGACCTGCCTGCCTAGCCAACTAATCAAATAACGACTAAAACACCACTGCAGCGATGAGACCAGATATGTCTACAAGGTGTCTGACAGACTGCTCGGTCAAGGTGATCGAGGTGATGAAGTGAAAAACCTGCATTGAAACACTTTTGGTGAAACACAAAACACAGAAGTGTGGTGGTAATTTTACCAGGGCTTGTAGCACAACCAACCATCATAAATAACCATAATTGTATTTGTATCTGCTTACAGGTCACAATCAAACAGACAGGCGATTTACTGAACCCTGTTACCCATTCAGTCATGGATAGGTCTCATTTTCACAGTGAATGAACCTTGTCATTAAGATTGCCATTTGATTTACCTCTGTACTGCATTCTTTCTGCTATTTGTTTGACTATGTCTTTGCAATTCCCTCCAGTCATTACTTACTATGTTGCTTGTATCTTGCTTATTTCATGTCTGTCTGTACAGTCATTTTTGGAAATATGATCTTACTGTCTTTTTTGTCCGCTAATAAAAAACTACACACAGCTCACCAGAGATCTAAGCAGTGTTTCACTGATGCATTGCCTGTCTGTATACAATCAAGTACATATTATTTTGCTCTATAATGGGAGTAAAACTGAAAGTATGGACAAAAACGCAATGCAAATATATTTCCACAAAGATAATCTACACAACATACACACACTTAGAGGAATTCATTGTTTGAGGTTATGTTGTTCCTTTTCACATTCACTTGGACAGGGAATCTAGGAATGTTTGGGTTAATGTCGAAAGTAAGACGTTAGGTTGCTGACTGGCTGCTGATTGGCCAGTGACTTTAGTGACTCTATAAAGGCAGAAACCCTCCTCATCTTGCAGGTATGCCAGTAAATGTTTTGGTTCATTTGTGAGATAAAAACGTAACAATTTCTGTGCCAGGGTTGAGTTATGAAAGAAGCATAAGCTATACTGTACAGGAGATTAAATAATTCCTCCGCAACTCTTCACATTGTTCAGGTTACACTGACACAGCCTTTTGTAAACCGATGACCTCAAGATTTCTTTCATTTTCTATACAAGATATACATTTAAAGTAGCATGTCACTAGACCTGCAAACATACAGACGTACTCATTTAAAAATTAGGTACAACTCCCTGAAATATGGGAAATAATTTCCCACTGTGTTCTGTGGAACTAAATGAAATAAAATTATCAAACTGTTCATATATTTATCAATATTTGAATGTGGGTTTGCAATTACTAATAAACTACTAGAAAATAGATATTTTCATAAAACAGTCATTCATTCATTTCCATACCCGGGTAGCCTTTCCAGCCAACCAGGGCATGAGACCCATGCATGCACGTATGGAAGCACACACACACACACACACAAACACACACACACACACACACACAAACAGGATTACCTAACAAATGTCTTGAAGGTGGCCGTGCTTTTCATTAATTCAATGTTTCTAAAGCTGTGAGGTGACAGCGGTAATCCCTGGTCCACTGTGTCACCTGTTTTCTAAAACAGTGTGGATTAATACTAAAGATTCATCCGTATTGTATTGCAATCTTATCATAGTCCATCTTTAGCATGATATGATTTGTATAGTTTCAGACCAAGCCTGTTTCTCTCTCTATCTCTCCCTCTCAATCGATCTCTCTTTTACAGCAACAGTCAAAAAGAACTGGTGACATGATATAATGACAATTATTGTCATGTTCCGCCTTCATTTAACAAGGGATAGATAATTTCATACTTGTGCTATACGTCCCAATATCATATATGTGCATCTAAAAGTCTGACTGCCAGCATATTTGATTTTTTTTAATGATTATTATCCTGTGTTTTAATTCTCAAATGAGATAAGAGCACTTTGCAAAACCTTTAATTTGATGCTCGTTAAACCTACTTAGCCAACCAACTGACAGGTTGGAATTTTGAAAATGTTTTGGGGAAAATTCCATAATTGCTTTCAGCATATGCTTTGCTGCTGATGGAGATGACTAACGGCTTTGTGTTGTGTATGTGTGTGCATGTGTCCTGCACATACTGGATTAACATCTACAGGCAGTGTGTTGAATGATACCTTGGCAGATTTCCGTACTGGGTTCTATAAATTCATGGCGTAATCATTGTCTAGATGAGGTGAAAGTAACTGAGTAATGAGTGAGTCGGGCAGCTAGCCTGCCTGTAATTTAGTCTTCACAAATTGTAATATGCATTATATACTTTTAAATAAGTCTAAATATATCTTTAGCATTATTTGTATTTACATTGAATGTGAGACCTTTTTCATGTAAATCACTACAAAGGGGAAATTAACCATTCATGGGATGATCTACTCGAGTTTATTAGAACTAACAATAGTGACTTGAAGTGATAATAAAAGGTGACACAACATCAAAATCTTGTTTTATGTGTCCAAACTGCCTTAGTATATCTTGCTCTAGGGAGGGTGATCAACCTTCAATAAAAAGTCTTAGAACTAAACCTGTCTCTGCTTTCCAGCATTGGTTTCTTGCTTGTGCATTGGAAGGAGCGTTAACAGCCGAAGGCCTAGTTGGTTTCCAGAACTCTGCCCATTGTTCTTGCCCTGAATTCAAAATTCCTCTCAGGTTGTGGAGATTCCACTCAGTGTATTGGCCTATTATTTTACTCTGCGACCATTCAAGCTGTAATGACTTTGGATATTAGATGGCCTTTTATAAGCATACGTATACGTATATATGTTTAGGGTTAGGCATATTTATATATATATTTATTTATTTATTTATTTATATACTAAATAAAAAACAATCATAAAAAACAAGAACATCAGAAAAGCACTATATAAAGCTGAAAGTCTACGAAACCATCCATTGCCTCCCACAACACTTTGTGCTCTGTAAGTTGCCTTGGAGCAAAAGTGGCAGAGCATCTCACACGAACTCCTGGACAATCTGATCCTGTCCATGCTCTAAGTCTTGGCAATCTTGGGTGACAATGCACCCTACTGAACAGTCAATGCGTGGGACTCTCGTACAGTTTGACATGCTTCTGTTCACCCCCATACTCAATTAATGTAATGCACGTCTTTGAACTGTGAAAAGAACATGCATATATATATGTTCATATATATATACATATATATATGTATATGTTCTTTTCACAGTTCAAAGACGTGCATTAGATTAATTGAGTATGCTAAATTTAGCCCCCAACCTGAGTATATATGACTAGTTTCAATATAAACTTGAATGTTGATGTAACCTTGTATCTGTCATTACGTTGCCTTTGATGCTGAAGAAAGAAGTTAAATAAGCTAACATAAACAAATGTCATTCGTCGTCACATATTTTTTGGAGGCTCTGTCACAGGTGATTCCTGACTGTGAGCTACTGGCCTCCTAGTAAAGGGTAAATTATGATATTTAACAGTATGTTTGGATTCTAATGTTATACCATTATCTATGTTATATGTTATATACATGTTATAGCATTTTCTCTGGGTTCTCTCAAAGAAAAAGGAATGATAGAACAGGCATATGGTGTGAACCCTTTGTCCATGTTGTGAGACGTTTAACACGTGACACAACAAATATGGGTCTAAGTTTTATCTAACTTTATAACCAAATAATTTTATAGCATTATTAATGAGGAAGTTAAATACAAATTTCAGGATTTGAAAGTCAACATACTGCAGATGTTGCATACAGAAATTGGACTATTTTTGCAGGTCATTGTGGATGGGGTAAACAAAGGCAAAACGTTTCAACAGAGTGGAAGAGACACTGCATCAGAGATGTTTACTCAATGAGATCTATCGTGTAAGTGACCAGAAATGCTACTCAAGAGTGGGCATTGTTTGTCTATCCCAGCATGTCCAGTCGTGCTTCTGCAGGCCTCTGGTGACACCTTTATCTAGGCTTGAGCTAAAAGCTGTTGCATATGTACCAGTACTCTACAGAATTTAAAATAACTTCTTTTCAATTCTGTAGAGTACCCGTGCATATGCAATATTTGTAATAATATATGGATATACTGGAACAAATAACCATGGGCAATGGATGCATTCAGATTCAGTATTGCATACATATTGTTTGAGATAAGATCTTTGTTAACCAGCATAATCTGATCACCTTTTCAAGCTTTCATTCGAGAATGTACACATGCTTTTTTTCATGAGCTGTATATTACTAAGCAAACGTAAGCATACCTAAATAGAATGGACAACAGAAACTGAACTTTAAATAATATTAATTATTTATTTCCTACAATGCAGACCACAAGTGTGGTTTCCATATGATATCATTTCATAGAAATATAATAATGGTCAAACAAGTGGGCCAATGTGGCTTAGTTTGAATGCCTTATATAACATAAACGCTTTAATAAATATCTGTAATTGATTATAGTTTCAGAGCGATGTTACGTTACCACCCATACAAGGTACTGGACATGATAGGGAACAGAGTGGCATTAAACTGAACTGTTCAATATCTGGAGTAACTGGAACATACAGCAGCTCCACATTAACATTGCATTTGTTTATGGCATTCTATACTTGGCAATAATCAGAGGCACATTTGCATTGACTTGGGTTCCAAATAGGGTCTGTGTTACAAAAAAATCCCAGTGGAAAAATATGAAAGTGCCCAAAGGTAGTTGTCCTGTAAGCAATGAACAAGAATTTGTTGTCCTCATGTCTGTATTTTTGTCATGGTACGTTCTTTAAAGATTCCTCTAGAGCTTTCAGTGTCTTCGTGTTCATACAGGATACCCACAGACAGTTTGCAGTACACGACAGCAGCTGTGGTAGAGCTTCTTTAAACTCCCGTACAAATACTCTGATCTAGGAAGACATTTGCAGAATATCTGCTTGTGAAAGTCCCAGCACTTTTCAGCATCACTATGGCATATCATCTCTCACTATTAGAATGTGAAGCGAGGCTACTGGTGTGGCAAAACCCTTGCAGAGTGTGCCTTGGTGAAGTGCAGAACCATGTCCCTAAGAGTTGGTAGTTTCAGCAGTTGAAGTTGGTACCATGTGGGGCCACCTCTTTCGCCATTTCCTCAGGAATAGGTCTAGCTGCCTGGTAGACCTTGCAATGGAAGGCTGAAGTTTTTTAATGGTTCTAAGGACAAAAGACAGCAAATAGATAAGTATGTAGATATATTAGATAGTAATTGTTCAGTAAATTCATGCCCTCAGCTTAAGCATAACACTTTGTAATTGGCTAATTAGAGAAAAAACTACAAGACCTCAGACAACAGGGTTCATTACTATCAACAATAGTGAACCACTATACTCTTTATCTTAATAGTTACTTTAGATATTCATTGGATGATAATTAGTTCTAGCTTGCAATAGTTTGACGGAAATCCTCAGACCAGGTATGTTGTTGTTCCTCTTAAATTCTCCCAAAGGGACAAACCAGAGAACCCTTTATATTGCCTAAAGTGACTTACATATGTTCTTCAGTAGTCAAAGAACAGAGGGAATCCATTCACAAAGCAGGTGTTTGTTCTAAGAAAATACACTACTTTGTGTAATTCCTCTTTCATCATATTCTCAACCATGAAAATCCTCTTACTACTTACAACCACAGCTGCACAGGTTCACTGTTATGCTTTCCAACGTATTAAGTCTTAAAAGAGCCATCCATCCAATAGTTGGTATAATTATGCCACGGTGTCGATTTATTCTGCAAATCAACCTATGCTATTCAGTTTCACAGGTTTGAGCGGTTTCTCTTACCTTTTAATCCCCCTCATCTTGGCTGCCAAGTCATATTTACACTCCTTTTCAGCACAGTCATTGCCGCTGGCAGTAAGGATCACCTTGTCACGCGCAGCCTTATGCCTGAAGAGAGGGAAAGAGAGAGCATGCATACCATGTTATTTGAGCCAAGCAGCTCTTGTTAACGTTCTTTCAGGTTCGTGGAATCTCTCACGAGCTTGAAAATGGGTCGCAAAAAAAACAGAACAAAACTTGTCAGTAAAAGCTGGGCAAGCTACGCACTCATTTGGTATGACCAATGTCGAATATAAATGGCCAGGATTGACGAATACAAGCATTAATTCAGTGATGAGCATGCAGAAGTGAGCATGTGTGTTAACTGTGTGTTCATTACCTTTGCACATTGTGTGCATCGCAGAAGGACACGCATGTGTAGTCATTGCTATGTGCGCACTGGCAGCGTGGCAGCTGTGTGGACCGGTTCCCTTCCTGAACCGAGCGCTTCTTGCGCGGAGCGTTACCCAGTCCGTATGATACAGTGCGTCTGAGAGGAGACAAAAGCAGATAGGAGATATATATATAAACCATATTGAAAATTACTATCACATGCTGTATCTGAAACTGGAGCACTAGCTTATATGTTTTTTTATTACCAATAAGCTCACCAAGAGCACAAGGTAGTTGGCAAATCCAGCTGGAAATGGTTTATATTCAATTCACAGTAATTCGTTTGATTAATGCATTCATTTAATTGTGATTGTTGACTTTAGTAATAACTATGCACTGGATTGGTGACTTTTGGTTGCTCATTACACAGAGTGACCATTAAATCACTCTATTTATATATGAGGGATTTTGAGAGTTTGGGCTCAGCAGTAGCTATATACACGTGTTAGTTCAAAACTTACTCAGGAGTGTTGACCCAAATGATATCAAGGTGGCAGAAGTAAACGCATTCTTTGTCCAAAAAAGTGGCGCACGAGCACCGCTTGGATCTGGAGTGGCGCGTGTTGCTGCTGAGGGAAACGTCAGCCAAGGTTGCCGGTGCAGCTGTGATGAGACAAAAAAAGTACAAAAAACTTAAAACATAAAAAAGCGCTTCTGTTTAAAATCTGTTGTCCCTTAATGTAGGTAAGTAAATGCACACAATGTTATTTGTTAAATTAGCCTTTGTCTACATTGTAAGCTGAATTTAAGAACTTAAATTCGACTGTTTTATTTTAAAGTAGGTCTATTTCTTCTTATATAGCTAAAACTAACACAGACAGAAAAAACATACCTGGGTGAATGATTCCAAATGAAAGTATGGACAACATGGAAAAAATAATCCTCAGTTCCATAATTGATGAGGTCCGTTCTGGTTGCTTGTAGTCCGGTTTGTATCTAAACGCAAATAAATAACTTTAATAACCTAACAAGTTGTCGTGTTTATAGCGTAGCGTTAAATATCACGCCTGTTGTTAATCACAAAGCTACACCTGCCAGAGCGAGTGCGTTTATATATCCCAACGCTGCCTAGCACCTCCCGCTTCTTGCCCTTCAGTCGCGTGTAAATAAGTCCTGTCGGCGGGTTCACAATATTGTTTGTTAAGGGGTAACCACACGCAACGTGGAGGCCGAGATAAGAACTTGTGGTATTTCAGAATCCTAGGGGATGGAGGCGCGGCTCCAAACTGTACAGGTTTCCAAAATAATGAGGCGCAGCGCTAAAGTGTCACCAGCAGATGGCGGCCTAGGACGTAAAGCCAAAGGATCAGCTGTGAACCGCTTTTAAAGCTAGATTTTCAATCTTTTGTCAGACAGAAAATTGAACTTCAAGTTTACTAAACATAAGACATTATTGATTTTGAAAGAAAAAAATGTAGACCACGAGTGAGTAACCAGAGGCCATAGTGGCGAGAAAACAATCTGAGAGAGGAACAATATAGGTCTACATTAAATCAATTGGCAGATTGAATTGTCCAGAGCAACTGATACTGCGTTACAAGGTACAATCCAAATGGTAGTTATGGACCTAACAATGGCAACTTGAATCCTAAACCTTCTGGTCAATAGCCTAGTCTGATACCTTATAACCACTGAGTCACCACTGCCTCAGCTAGGCTCAGATGGAGGAGACCAGAAAACAAGGACAAGCAGGTCATGAGATCACAATTGTATATAAAAAACTCTTGTCTCTTGAGAACTTTGTTGTTGTTGTTGGTGTTGTTGTTGTTAACCTCCAATATCTCCTAACAGGGTTTAAGCTAGATGGTGTTTTTTTGTTGCAGGATTATTGTACTAGTATGAGGAAATGTCTAGAAGAATACAAAGCACTCCTGTAAATTGCTCTGAATAATTGTATCTGCTAAATTCAGTAAAATGTCATTTTAAAATATTCGATTCTAAAGGTGTTCTTGTCTAATTAAATATTAATATGGAGCAGCAGTTTTAGACATGGGATGTTCTGCCATTTTAAGAGGTTGGACTATTGGACAGTGCAGGAGTTGAGAAATGGCTGCAAGAGAAGGCAAAGCGTACCACATGGCATGTCATTCTCACTGCTTTATGGCAGGATGATAAAAGACTAGGCTTCATAAAGAATGTTATGCCTGGCTCAGTTAGAAGAGGTCTTAATAGAACTTGTTAAACCTTTAATACTAATTTAATAAGTATTATTACAAGTGTGTGTGAGCCATGTTGCAGAATTCAAACCAGCCAAACCACAATTCAATAATTAGGAACTACAATATTTGTAAAGTAATAAAAAGTACTAATACATTATTATCAAGAAAAAGACACAGGGAAAGCAATATTAATGACTATTTTGGTTCCAAATGAAAAAAAACAGAATAATTTATTATTATTATTATTATTATTATTATTATTATTATTATTGATAAACACAATCCATCCATCCTAATTCAAGGAATGTAGTATACAGGTAATAACAACCATAATATTAAAACCACTTACAGGTGAATTGAGTAACACTGACAGTGTGATGACCTTGGCAATGTTCTGCTGGGAAACCTTGGGTCCTGGAAATCATGTGGATGTTGCCTTTAAGAGAAACACTTACCTAAACATTATTGCAGACCAGTTACACCCGTTTATTCTAATAGTATTCCCTAATGGCAGCGACCTATTGTAGTAGAATATTGTGCCCTGCCATATTGTAAAAGTTATTCAAGAATGTTTTGAGGGATATGGCAAATAGCTGAAGATGTTGACTTGACCTCCAAATTCCACAGATCTCAATCAGATCCAGCATCTGTGGGAACAAACAAGTCGGCTCCGTGGGAGCCCTTTACGACCCAACTTAACAGGAGTTAAGGGATCTGTGGCTACCATGTTGATGCCAGATACTACAGGATACCTTCAGATGGTCTGTGGAATCTATGAGTCAAAGAGTCTTAGAACTTACACAATATTAGGCAGGTGGTTTCATCGCTGTATCAGTGCACGTATGCAAAGTATGCACTGGACATCACACTTGGTGTTCACATAAAGGAATTTTGCAGCACATTATGTTGTTGCAGAAAATGTTCTCACAAGGATAAGCAACAGCAGAAAGTCATTGTATTGTAAGTATGTAAGTATTGTAAGTAATGTTAGGGAAGATCTGTGATACCTACTATATACACTAATTAGGGGGTATTTCACTATAGGATATTTCTTATTGAAGTATCCCCAATTTTTTGGAGCAGTGTACTATAGTACCAATACACAGACAAGCTTTAACATTGTGTTTATTGCCAATGTACTATTGAGTGTTCTAAGATAAACTGAGCATTCAGTGGCATTTTAGAGTATCTCGCCCACTCATGGAGGGTCTGGTATCTAGGCAACATCCTCCCCACCCACTTGGTTCTGTGCTGTTCCTGTTCCGTACACAGTGTCCTCATCTTCTGTGTTGCAGTAACGCGCTTTGGATACCGGAGGTCGCTAGAAACTAGTCCCAGCGGTCTGGAACGGCCGCAAAAAGAAAGGTAGCAGCCAGCTTGTGGAGTTAAATTTGTCCCTTAAGTGTTATACAAAAACAAAAAACCTACAATCCATACATTATCTAAAATGGCATTTCAGACTTAAATGCAAATTGAACCCTAAACTATAGAGTACTGTGCAAAAGTCTTAAGCCACTATTCGATTAGATATAGCATTTGATTTGGCAACGGCATAATGACAATATAAAAATACTTATCAAATTCTTTATTAGAATACTACCAGAAATATATAAGAATATATTTTTTTACATGCTACAGTGGCAGGTATTTAGTGTGACCTCCCATCATACAATAGCCACATCTGGCTTGTATTGGAAAAAAGATAAGTGGAAACGAGTATTGTGGATTGACGAATCTAAGTTTGAAATATTTGGTTGTAATTGTTCAACTTAATATAATTGTGATTATATCATTACTAAAACAAGTGTTGGTGGCCAAAACCATTGCATATTACAGTATGTTTAACTAGGTTTGAACCCTTTTTGCAATATTTTCTTTGCGTATTGTACAGGTATGCGGTGAACGTTATTGAACCTGAACCTTGCTCCTCGGGCTGGATAATGTTCATTGTTGCATCACTGGGAGGATAATTCCCCCGTCCGCAGAAATGGTCAATTATGCTTATGTGATTCGTGGTCCAGCCGATGGGACTCAAACCCAGGTCACCACAATGCCCGGCCAGCAAATGACCACTGCTTCACCCAGGTAATGCTCGTGCACCTTTGTTCCGAAGGTTTTTTTTCTCTCATCTTTCACCAGTGGGCAAAAGAAACCATTTTCTTTTAAGCACAGCATTAGCAAACAAAAATAATTAAAACGACATATATTATAGTCATCACTTACCCCATGAACTGATATTGAACCAGTGTCTTTGCACTGTAAAGTTTTCACAGCCATCATTTATTAATAATAAGAGATAGACCAAAAAAATAGCAACAGTGCATTATGTATGTAAAGAAAGTATACTGTTTTACTTCAGTCTACATTGCAGTTGAGATGCATTTGTAAGTAATTAGGAGTTGGGATTCACACATTTATTCTAAAGTACTAGATCAAATTTCAATTTATTCATTTACCAAGATTGGCAAGAATTGTGAGATTTTTTTAACTTGCAACGTTGTATTTCTGAACAGCATTAACATGCACGGACAATCTAGCATCTTGCTGTTTCAAATCAATTAGAGGTCATTATATACTTCAGTTTGAGTTGGCAATGCTACTGAATGAAGTGCTGTTTGGGAGGTGAAAGAGCTAACTGTTATTGGTGACATAAACCAACTGATATGACTCGAGAGCTGGACTTCCAATGATTACAATTTGCAAGGCATGGCTAAAGGTCACCAGAATCCAAATTCTGGTTGATAAATAGACTGTGGTGATTGCCTTTCTATAAAAACCCACCAGTCCAGTCAGAAGTTAATAATTCCAGAAGCAAAAGAATAAGAATAACAACAATAATGACCATTAATAAATTACCAACAACAGCAAAGACAATCCAGATGGAAAAGCACATTGGTATACAACAATATGAAAAAGCAGTTAATCTACTCTGTTTTGTGTGGTTTAAGGTTTGTGTTTTTTATGTATTTAATTGTATTCTGTAAACATATGTTGTTGTTGCATTGAGCTATTTTGTTTAATGCTGGCATTCTCTAATAAAAATGTTCTGAACTTCAATACAAACATCAAGGTTAGTGTGACCCCAATGACGCTTTTCATTGCTCTGAAATAAGCACCAAATATGGATGAATCAAGAGTTTGCACATTTAGCATTTCTGAGCTTTTTTGATGTTGGGTAACAACAGGCAACAGAAGTATACATTTAACAAAGACAAACAAAGAGTACACTTGTAAACAATTTTACTGATACATTTGATTGTGTCGATACATCAATGTAAAGCCACTGTTTTACACATAGTTATGGATTTACAGAGATCACCTGGCCACTACATGGAATATAATAAATAGTTGAACACCTCTGTACACAAACACTTTCCCAAAATTCATATAAATGTTTATATATTAGTACAACATTTACTCTACATCTTAAGCAGGTTTACAATTGACAACAATCTTAAAATAAAATGAGTTCAATACTCCATTGTATTTTATTTGTATTTCTTCTGGGCTATTTAAGCATATGCAAATACAGATTTTAAAGAAAATATTTACAGGTTCCTAAACAAACTCCAAAAAGGCACAATTGTCTGTACAACATGTACAAAAAAAACAAAAAATGTCTGGAGCCGACAAAAAAATTAGGAAAAACAATTGGTCATCTAATCATATGATTGCACATAGGAATATGAATGTCAGATAATGTGCTTTTTTGGTGTCTGGCACAGGTGCCAACACCCTTAAGTGTTTTCACCTTTACAAAGTGACAAAGTTTTACAAAAAGAGTGAAAGTGATAGACAGAGATCAATAGAAAGAAAAAATGTATCTCGTTTCCTTCAAGAACTCTCAGGTAGCAATGACAAGTCTGTCTTCATCATCGCTCGAGGCATCATTGAAGTCATCAGTTACTGTTTGCCTGGTGATGGGCTGTCGTGATAGACGTGGCTTGATAGTGCCTAATGATGGTACCTTCTGTCCATCCTTAGATTTTCCTTCAGTAGAAGGGTTGAGTTGTGGTTGTGGCATTGATTTAGTTTTTTCTTCTGCAGCTGTGCTTAGTGCTATATCGTCTCCACTGGCAGTGGATGTACTAGATGATGTCACGTCCACCAAAGGCTTTACAGACACAGGAACTACTGCTACAGGTGTTGCTGCTGCTGGCCAGTTTGCAGTGAAACTACCAAGTGGTGACAATGCAGGAGGAGATTCTGCTGCCTTGGAAGGTAAGGAAGCTGAGGCCACTGTCTCTGGACTGCAAGGTTTGTCCTGTACCAAAGGGAGTGGGCTGAGAGCAGACAGGGGACTGAGGGAGGGGATGAGGGCAGGCAGAGCAATGTTGAGAATTTGCAGACTGGGGATTTGACAGGAGGAAGCAGTGCTGCTCTGAGGTGTTGGACTGGCCGCCAGCACCTGCACTCCCAGAGTGGCATTTAGTGCCAGGCTCTGCTGTGGCAGTAGCTGGGTAGAGTTAGCCAAACCCACCACATTCAACGTTTCCACACCAACCGACTGCAGCGTGGCTTGGGGTGTACCAAGGGTCTGAAGTCCTGCCACTTGGCTCAGGGGTAAACAGGGAAGAACATTACTGATGGGTTCTTGTACCACCAGTGGCTGACAAGGTGAACCATCAAGCTGGCTTGTGTTTTTGGGAGCTGGGAGAGGACTGGTAGCCTGTCTGTGGATAACACTGACAGCAGGAATAGTAAGCTGTACAGGCCCTGCCTGAATGGGCACAAAAGTTGAATATGCAGCCAAGCCAGCAGGGACAAGCTGGATGCCACCTACTGGAACCATGCTGTGAGGGGTTCGAGTAGGCTGTTGTGAGTGCAAAGGGAGGTGGCTGAAGAGGTGAGTGGCAGCTGGAGCTCCAAATTCATCTTCACTTGAATGAAGTGGAATGTGTAAAGGTCCCTGCAGGGTGTATGAAGTGGTCTGAGTGCTCCGGTCAACATTGGAGTTAGATTCGTTTGTGGGCTGGCTATTACTCGTAAACTGTCCATCCTGCAAAACAAAAATGGCATAGATGTATTAAAATTTATAAACGATGTTAGAAATCAATCATAAAACAGCTTTACTGGAGCTGAAAACAGGTAAGAAAAAATGAAAGTAAGTTTCTGAGTGGGAACAAGTCTTACCTGGTTGAGCTTGGAACCCTTGCCTGGCACAGGGGGACTAAGGGGCACATCTGTGTCAGGATAGTCAATGGACATTTTCCTGCAGGGCGAGACCGGAATCATCATGTGTACCGATTCCGTGTCCGAGGCATGGAATTCTGAGTTGGAAGCTTGGTAAGAGGAGATAAAGCCAGGACTAGAGCAGGAATTAGAGACTGACATTTGTCTGACCAGTGAGACAGAGGTGGTAACAGGCACAGTCTCATTGAAAGATGTTTGGGTCTTTGATCCTGGGACTTGAGTAGAAGGAGCTGGGTTAGGGCTTGTGCTGATGGACATCTGTGCAAGCAGGGTACTTGGTGCTGGATCAGATAGGCTGCAGGGGAGATGCTGGGGGCTGGCAGAGACAGACGGTGTGGTAGAGAGGCCGGATTCTTCCTGGCTGTCCTCATCTTCGTCTTCGCCATCATTATCCTCGTCATCAGGACCATCTGAGTCATCACCATCTGAGTCTTGCCGATCTACACAGCCTGTTCTTCCGTGATCACCTCCTAAGGAAATTTGGTAAAAAAAAAAAAAAAAAAGACGAGGTATGAAAGCAGGTACAGGAGGACATCCTAAATTTTACAGCCACACAAGAGCCATTTTTTATAAAGGGTGTGTATGCACAAGCATGGCTCTGGAATGTGTACCTGCACATATGCCAGGATTTAAAAATAAATATTATGGGGGGAAAAAACATCAGTCCTCTAATTACAGAAATTCTAGCCCATTTGTGCAGCCATATTTAAGAGAAAGCAGGAATGTGCTGCACCCTTCGATTGTGACAGAAATTACAGTTAGAGTTGGAAATCAGTGCTCTTACAAATCACCTAATGTCAAACAATCAGTTCTACAATAGCTGCATATAGACTAACTGGTCATGACACATAAAAAAAAAAATATATGTATTAAACAACGGTCTTCATCAAAAGCTAAAAAGTGCAAACGTACAAACGAATGTACACAATAAGCCATTCATATTATCATACCTAAGGACTAACTCACGACGGCAGGAACCAACGCTAGACAAGGTAGCAAATCCACTGCAGGGCACATGCATGCACTCACCACAGAACAATTCAGAGATACTGCTGGACCTAACACATCTTTGAGAATGTGGGAGGACACCCACGCAGCCACAGACAGAATATGCAACGTCCTAACTGAATCAAACTGGGGGACTCTAGAGCTTTGAGGAGGCAGCACTAACCTCTGCACCACCGTGCCACCCCTGTAAAGAATCCAGATCATTAAATGGGCTGCATAGAGAATTCTCTATGGAACCATTCACAATAGCTGGCATTATCAGAATACAGCGCCATCCAAAAGACGTGAAAACATGTTATACAAATATTTTTTTGTGCCAGAGAATATGTTTGGCTAATGAGCTTATTTAGATTTCCAAGAACCATCCTCTACAGTACAGTACAGTATGTGCCGAGTTTGGGACTGGTGTGGATTGCACTGAACGTTAAAAAAGAGGGAAGCCTCAGCAGTTACTGAGGATGATATATGATTCAATGATATAATTTGCAAAGCAATTACATGCGTTTAAAGCCAGTGATACTTTAAACTTATCTAAAAACTTTCAATGATCCCAGCTGTCCTTTAAGCTCCACTTTAGTTGTATTTGTAGGCATTATGATTGAGATTTTCTTACACTGTGGTAAGCAAACAAATGCCAAAGCAAAGACTGCAGCAATCTTGCAGACCGCACTCGTTGCTTAAATGCACCTAGTTATCACAGATGACCTCTACATTTTTACAACGACGTTGCTTTTGATTGAAGTAAAGATGAGTGCAGTCAATCATCATATTATATTTTCCGATTATATTCGGGAAACCAGACATTGCCCTTAGATTTTGAACCCCTCGTGTGCTGATTTGTTAAATGACCTCAAGCAATAATAATAGAGCCTGCTAGGCCACGGCTTTCCCGCAACCCTGACCAGGATTAAGCAATTTAGTAAATGAATGAATGAATGATTGCCATCATTCCTGAAACGAGTGGTCTTAACATACAGTACTGTGCACAAGTCTTAGGTCACCATTAGGTTTGTTATTTTAGGATTGGTATAATGACCATATACAGTATAACATATTACAGATACTGTAGAGGGGTTAACATGGCATCCTGATAAAACTGCCAGATGCTGTTATTGCTCAAGTGTAAGGGGAGATCATACTTGGCACTGTACCCTGTAGTTTTCAGATATTCCTCAGTATTTTAATACTGCATACAAATTCGTACTGAATTAATACAGTCGATTCCGGTAAATAGGTTAATGGGACCAGCTGCTTATTCGGACCAAATCCTAAAATACCTAAACAAATCCTATTATATACGTGTAATGTTATTAGCTTATTTGAACCAAAATTCCGTTTAATCGGACCAAAGAACGTGTACAGTATGTTATATACGTGAAGAAACTCCCGAATTTCTCCCCAGCCCTCTACTGCCACCTACAGGCCTAACATTTTCA
>JAUZSU010086981.1:0-20167 GCA_034780255.1 Parotocinclus maculicauda
GCACTCACTGCTCAGGAATGCCGGACATATGTGAAACATATGCACATATTTTGGAAATCTACACATTTTGGGTGATTTACGAGTACCAGGGTGCTTGTTTCCACACTGCTGTTGTACCAGAGAAATCTCAAGGCATGAATTAAAAAAGTCCAATTATTTATTCAGCCGAGTGTTTAAACCCAAACTTAAATAAAAACAGCCCGGCATTTCTCAGCTTTATGTCTATGTACAGCATCTGTAACAAATGTTCATAAATTACCACAAAAAATCTAAATAAATTGTGTTTTTCTGTGCTGAAAAAAACTTATTTCAGTTGACTGTGATTTCGAATCAAAGCATATGGGCACTTGTAAAGGCATTCAATAAATAGGTGGTACAGAAAACTGGGTTTAGTAATTGCCTCCGGTTGCTGTGTTTGTAATTTAGCACGCTCTTCCTGTGTCAGTGTGGGATTCCTGTGAGTATCAGGCCTAGATGTGAGGGAATGCACTGTATGCTGCCCTACAATTAAGCGTGATAATTGCAGCCATGAAGCAAATGACACATCAGGCGCGAGTTTCCCAATATGTTTGTAACTCTAAATACTATATAAGAACATTCCTAAATTTATGAGCATTTCCCAAAACCATTAGCAGTTAATATAGTACTTAAAATCGTTCTCAGTTTTAAGACCATTGTCAGCCATTTGTAACTCACTAATACTTTTGAACTTAAAGGGCACTTGCAATTTTAACTAAGAACAAATTGGGGTGATCATTTTTCACAAAGGGCAACAGCCGTGTAGTGTACAGTATACCACCTGAACAGTATAAACATATTCATAAAAATGTATATTTATATATATTTATAAACACATTGCCTACAAACCTACACTATATCCAATACAAACATTAAACAAATCTACTAGCTTGAATTACGTAGCTAGTACTATGCTTTGAGTACTACATTAACTTTGGCTGTAGTTATCGGTGGTGTTGTGGGTGACAGCCACCCTCTTTAAAGGCTGTGTAAAGTTAAATTCTGAGCATACATGTATATATAGTGTTTTATTTTTAAGAATTAATTATTTATACCAATAATTAAAATACTTATTCATATTCGTAATGACTGCTTTTCTAATGGTACTTTTATGGTTCATTAATGAGAAAATGTACTTAAATAGGTGGACAGTTTTCAACTCGCAATAATATTCCAGTGCAGATGCAGAGTTGAAGTCAGCAAAGAACTACAGTTACCTATGAACTTTTTATTTTTTTGCTCCAGTAGACCCACTGAGTGCTTAAATCTACGAGCACTGTTTGTGCGGAAAAGAATAATTTCAATGGAAAGAATCCGTTCCAGACCCCCAGAAAATCTACGCTGTATAAAGCATTATATGCATGCGTAGAGATGTACTGTACAGGTGCTCCCTGATTTACGATGTGGTTACATTCCGAAAAAACATCATAAGCTTTACTTAGCTTATTGCTTATATAAAGCTTATTGTACAATAAAGCATTAAATATCTCCTGTACTTTACTGAATAATATATTGAAAGTGAAACGTAAAGGCAAAAGGCTTAGCAAAAGGTAAACCATGCAGCATATGCAGGAGAGTATTCTACTACTCAGAGGTTCTCATTACTTTTCTTTTGGTTGACCCATGGTGACTTATTTGCATTTTGCACATGTCGACTCTAATTTAAGCAAGTGTGCCAAGTGCCAAACAAGAAAAGAAAAGTGCTGATACATTTTTTTCCAGTCAAAGTGTATTGAGAACCAAATTCACTTTACTATACAACACTATACTATAAAACCAGAAAAGCACCACTGTTGAGTCTGTATAAAAAAAAAGTATGCTGTCACAGCATGCTTTTCACAGAGGTACCTGTAATATATACAACCCAAATTCCAATTAAGTTTGGACGTTGTCTAAAACATAAATACAAACAGAATACGATAATTTGCAAATCCTTTTCAACCTATATTGAATTAAATACACTACAACTTCAGTTTCTCAATAGTCCGGGGTCTCTGTTGTCCTGTTTTGCACTTCATAATGTGTTACACATTTTTAATGGGTCTGGACTGCAGGCAGGTCAGTCTAGTACTCCCACTAATTTACTACAAAGTCACGCTGTTGTAACACGTGCATAAAGTGGCTTGGTATGGTCTTGCTAAAAAAAGAAGGGAC
The DNA here is from genome assembly GCA_034780255.1 of Parotocinclus maculicauda. Classification (NCBI taxonomy): domain Eukaryota; kingdom Metazoa; phylum Chordata; class Actinopteri; order Siluriformes; family Loricariidae; genus Parotocinclus; species Parotocinclus maculicauda. The sequence goes on from JAUZSU010086981.1 coordinate 2,173, forward strand.
GTCCTTGAAAAAGATGTTGCTTGGATGGCAGCATTTGTTGCTCCAAAACCTGTATGTACGTTTCAGCATTAATGATGCCATTACAGATGTGCAAGTTACCCATGCCATGGGCACTAACACACCCCCATACCATGAGAGAAGACTGATAAAAATCCGGAGAGTCCTTATCCTCTTTGACCAAGAGGACACAACATCCATGATTTTCAAAAACTATTTGAAATGTGGACACTTGTCCTCTTTGCGTTAGTCCATCTCAGATAAGCTTGGGTCCTGAGAAATCGGTGGCATTTCTGGGTGTTGTTGATATATGGCTTTTGCTTTACATGGTAGAGTTTTAAATTGCACTTGTAGATGGAGTGACAAACTGTGTTCACTGACAATAGTTTTCTGAAGTGTTCCTGAGCCCCAAATTTTTTACAGAATGATGTCGGTTTTTAATGCAGTGCCACCTGAAGGATCGATGGTCACAGGCATTTAAATTTGGTTTTTTCACATACCTACAGAGACTTCTCCAGATCTTTTGATAATATTGTTGACAGTAGATGATAAAATCCCTAGATTCTTTGCAATTGCACAATAAGAAACGTTCCTAAACTGTTAAACTATTTGTTTATGCAGTTGTTCATAAAATGGTGAACCTTGCCCCTTGCTTGTTATTGATTCCTTTCGGGGGTGCTCCCTTTATACTCAGTAATGACACACCTGTGGAATGTTCCAAACAGGTGTTTTTTAAGCATTCCTCAACAGTCTTTTGTTGCCCCTGTCCAAACTCTTTTGGGACGTGTTGCAGGACTCAAATTCCAAATGAGTATGGCTTGAAATGGATTCGCAAATCACCATATTGTTTTCATTTATGTTTTATACAACGTCCCAACTTCATTGAAACTGTTTTTTTTACGCAAGAGAAATTTTCCTAAATGGTACATACTGCTGCCGTACATCTGTGCATGAAATCGGCACCCACAAAATAGCTTTTAGACAATATAAACTACATAAACAATGCAATGCATCACCACCCCCAATTTACACCATTAGGTAGAAACATATCAATGTGCATATTAATTATGGCAAGCACTCAGAACAGCTGTAGGGAAACGTGACACATGGGGAGGTTAAATACTGGTACACAGACATACAAGAATATATGCAAAGAACAGGCAACTTAGAATTCTACCAGAATATTATTTTGACATTGATTGATTGATTGATATCATCTCCAGTGGGAGATGCCCGTTCTTGAAGGCCTAAGTTTAAATCACAGATCCCTGACTTGCAATGTAAACATTTAGTGAAGCATTTAGATCAACTTAATGCCCTATACAATTTGCAGATATGTAGCCATCAAGACCAATCAGAAAGGCCCTGCACTGTTCACTCATCAGACACGTTATTAGGTGCACCTTACTAGTACCAGGCTGAATCCCATTTCACATTAAAAACGGAGTTAACTCTTTGTGGTAGATCGTGCTGAAAGCATTCCTCAGAGATTTTGATCCATGTTGACATGACAACGTCACACAGATGCTGCAGATGTGTGGGCTGCACATCCGTTATGCAAATGTCCAGTTCCACCACATCCCAGAAGTGCTTCATTGGATTTATTGGATTGAGGATATGGTGTTTAAACAATGCTCAATTTATATTAAGGGTTCCAAAGTGTGCCAAGAAAAATCCCCACAACATTAGATCATCACCATGAGCTTGAACTATTGATACTAGGCAGGATGGATTCATGCTTTCATGTTGTTTACAGTGTATGTTGACCCTATCATCTGAATGTCAGGGCAAAAATTGAGACTCATCAGACCAGACAACCTTTATCAAATCTTCTATTGTTCAATTTTGGTGAGCCCATGTGAAATGTAGACTAAATAAAAAGGTGTCTGAAAAGTGTATTCTGTTGTCATTATTAAAAGAAGGTGGGTTTATGCATACATAGGAACCAGGTTAGATTTCCTCAGTACCAGTATCTGCTTCTCCTGGCTCATCATCTCTACTATCTGACTTATCTATTCCCAGCCACAAAGTCCAGCTTCTCCATGGGGATTTTTTAATGTTACCAAGCCAAATATGAATTTAAGCTGTTCCTTTAGATCAAGAGAAGCCAGCTGAGGCCCCTAGAGCTGTTCCAGGCACGCCCCAATGGAAGGGGACCCCAGGCAATCCCAGGACCTACTGAAGTAGTGATTTTCCCTCAGGAAATAATGGACATAATGATATCCAAGCATTTGTTTCTTCAAACTATTTTCCAGAAAGAATTACAAAGAGATACATATGGGGATTCAACTTAATTGATAGTATTTATTTATTCTGTTGTCCATTTCATCCCCTGCTTGTCCATGTCATGGCCTATCCAGGACATATGATACAGGTGTATGCGTGCCCTGGACTGACAGTCTATTGCAGAGCTATTGCAGAGGTATTTTTAATATTATAATAAAATAATTTAAGTAGGGCTCCTCCTATTTGGATAATTTTCTGCAATAATATACATAAGGTTAGTGGGGTTCATCTGTATGTTGCAATTTAAAAACACAGTGTTTTAGGCCGAGCTTAAAATCACACCTTTTTGCCATGCATTTGTAAATCAGAGTCTTCTCTACGAGATGAATAAAAATGAGCGCGTAACCGAGTGCGTCCAGGTCTGTCACTGGACATTTGTGGATGTGACCTCAATCACTCCTGAGAGAGAGACAGCAGTTCGAGCCATGATCCTGAATTTGTTTATTTTGGGCCAGAGCAGGTAAATAGCAGTGGACTGTTTGACGTCCACTCTCAGTGGAGACAGAGAGAGAGGGAAACAAAGATGGGAGATACAAGACAAGCTCAAGACTGACAGAGGGAGACAGTGGGCAGAATACAAAGTCTGCATAATCATCTTACCTTGCCCACTTCCTGCCATTTTAATGGGCTTGCTGCTGTACGTCTGTCTTTTTGTTGTGAGCTCTGGGGTGGAGGGCATTTAAAAGGGTAGCCGGCTTATAGGAAAGGGTATTGAAATGCACTGGACCGCTCTGTGATCCCCATGCATACAGCACAAGATGGATACTAACAGAGAAAGCTGGCAGAGAATGGGCAGGGGTGTGTGTGTGTGTGTATTGTTTGTGTATTCTATTAAAGATGCACTATTTCCAAGCCAAGTCCGACTCCATTAGTGCTTCAGGTTACCGTTGCCCTTAGAGAAAATACATTACTGTCTACCAGACACAGAAAGAGACATGTCATTAAAGAATGAGCTGTCGTGTTCAATTCTCATACAGGGAATAAGGAGCACAATAAAAAAGCAAACCTCCGTTAATTTGGCAGGTCATTGTAGATGAATGTGCGTGTGTGTGTGTGTGTGCGCACATCTGTGTTTGTGCGTGTAAAATCAAATCAGTCTGATTTAGACACGCATGAGTCATCTACCAGCTTCAATTAAAGCTTCATAAAGAAAAACACATTAGGATGTCTTAATGGGTTTCCCTCTCAAAGCTCAAATCCCTCCGTTATCTCCTCCCAGGTCAAATCTGCACGCAGCTATTAGAGCACTTGAGACGCGATCGTTTTCAGGGATCGTTTTACTCCCACCCTCTCCTCCATGTTATCTGCCACAAACATGATCATCTCGGCTTGGCCATGTTTGTCGCGGCACAGCTAAATCAATCACTGCTCTACCAGGGGGAGCAGGACAGCAATGAATAATGCGTCAAAGTTGGATATAAATTATGTTAAGAAGAGCATGCACCACATGTCAGGCTTCCATTTTGTTTCTAGTCACTGGTTTAAATGTTGAGGCTTCAGTGTCATTCCCATTTTTTAAACAACGAATATGAGTTACACAGTGCAATAAACCATAGAACTGACAGATGAGTCGCTGTAGGATCTACTGCTGATCTAACAGTACTGCATGTCATGTACTTTAGGTACCAGGTAGGCACCTAGTTATTACTGGAATGAACACATTTGCCTTCAGTGGTGCCTTAATTATTCATGATATAGAATCAGCAATCCTCAAAGATTTCGGTTCAAATCTCCAATATTGACATTTTAGCATCACATAGCTGCTGCAGTTTTGTTGGCTACACACTCCTGTTCCAGCGAACCGCAAAGGTGAAGGCCAATTGAGTACAGTAAAACACTCACTGTCGTAATCAAGAATCCAGTTTGGGATGATTTCAGCTTTGTGACATAGTGTTGAAAGTAGTCATCAGAAGACAGTACATCACACTCAATGAGATAGACATGAAAAACAACGAATACTTATGTAGGCTGTGATATTTAAACAATGCTCAATTCGTATTGTTGTTTACACCAAATTATGACCCTACCATCCAAATTTATAGATTGAGACTCATCAGACCAGACAACATTTTTTCAAACTTATATTATATCATGCATATTATACATCATACATACATGATCTTCATACTTCTATCTATATAAATTTTAGACCACAAATTTTGCTTAAATGTTTGACATGTTCAAAGATGCTTTCTGCATATTTCAGTTGTAACAAGTGGTTATTTTAGTTACTGTTGCTTTTCTATCATTGTGAACCAGTCTGGCCATTCTCCTCTGACCTCTGGCATCAACAAGGCATTTTTACCCAGAGAACTGATACTCATTGGATATCTTTTCTGTTTCTGGCCATTCTCCTAAACCCTAGAGATGGCTGTGTTTTAAAATCCCAATCGATCAACCTGTCTACGGGAAAATGGTATTTTACCACGGGAAAATGGTAAACTCACTTAAATGACTTTTCTTTACCATTATGGTGCTCGATTAGATATTTGTTATATTATATTACCAATGAGTTGGACAGATATACCTAATAAAGTGGTCTGTAATTGTATGTACTATATAAAGCACATAGCATAGCATTATTAATGCAGTAATGCACTCACTGACCCTTCCACAATGGCTGGCACCCTTAGTTAATATGAAAAAGGCTTTTAAGAAATTGACCTTTTGGTGAAGTAGCTTAATCTCACACTCGTAAAATAAGAAAACTGAAACCTGTAATAAATATTTTTACAAAGCCACGTGTCGTAATTATTGATGTCCATGCATATCATAACTTGTACAACCTCCCTTTGCAAATAAAACAGGGTTTTTCACATACACTCACTGATCACATTATTAGGTACACCTCCTTGTTTCTTTAGACGGTGTTCATTTTATCATCTCAACTTACTATATACAAGCACTTCGTAGTTCTACAAGTAGTTCTCTTTACTCTGTTCTTTAATGGTCAGGACCAGCACAGATCGGTACTATCTGGGTGATGGATTATTCTCAGCACTGCAGTGGCACAGATGTAGTGGTGGTGTGTTAATGTATGTTGTGCTGGTAAGATTGGATCAAACAGCAGTGCTGCTGGACTTTTAAAACTGTTTTCTCACTAAGCACTCTATTAGACATATCTGCCATATTACACCACCTAATAGATGTAAAGTTATTGACAGTAGCCAGTATGTTGTTGCACAGTTTATGTTAATCATCCTCTAATCCTTCATCAATGCTGCCAACAGGAGTCTGGTGGCTGGATATTTTTGGTGGGTTGATGGACTGTCTTCAGTCCAGCATTGACACTGTAGCACTGCAGTGTCTGATCCAATCATACCAACACAAAACACATTCATGTGTACACCTGCATCAGTGTCAGTGCAGTGTTGAGAATGATTCACCGCCAAAATAGTGTCTAATCAGTGCTGGTCCGGTGGGGCTCCTAAGCAACAGTCTGTAACTGTAGAACCAAAAAGTGCCTCTATATGGTAAGTCGAACTTTTACAATGGACAATTAGTAAAAACACAAGGAGGTGTAACTAATAAAGTGAGTATAAAAGAAGTGTTGTTTAATAATATTTCTCTGTCTCTCCCTCTTCCTTTTCGTCTTGTTCTTAAAAGTAAAAAACCTGGCTGCATTTAAGAGCCTTTTCTACATTCCTCTTTCATACTGGGAGTGGTAAATGAACTCTGGCCAGTGTTCTTAAAACAGAATATGATCATACTTAAACAGTATTATTCACACCACATTACAATCCCTGCTTGGTTGAATTGAATGTGTAAAATTACATTTTTGAAGTGAAGGCAGAGGGAAATGGCATGCGAGCATGCATATGCAGCCACTTAGTACTCTATTGAGTGCAGGTGTTTTCTGTGTTCAAACCAAAGCAAAAGAGAAAGTTGGATGCAGAGGGAAGGCTGGGAGAGCACTGTGACCCTCTGCAATATGCTGAGATATAGCACTTCCCCAATCTTTACAATGACTTAAGTGTGTGAATTAAACAAACCATACAAATATAAAAGATTTTAGTCCAGAGCCAAGGTGGAGTCCTCATTAGCGCCTTAGAGTAGTCGAGAAAGCGGCATGATGCATGTCAGGCCAGCTGATCCCAGCACAGACACAGAGAGCACAGCAAACAACGTTCCTGACCGAGGGAGCTCCCACTGATTGAAAGATGACATTATTGCTCAAGGGCACACAGTTTCTCCCAGCATGCCCTTCTCTTTGAGCAAACATAACTTCAGTCCGCTATGTACTTTGATAGCTCGATTCCCAGATCTCCGAGGTATTAAAGAATGGAGTAAAGCTGGGTTTAATGGGTTTAAAGCTGGGTCACCTCATCGCTCATCGTGTTCACACACACACACACACACACACACACTTCCAATAAAAGGTATGTCTACTCACAATACATTCATCACATAAATATGGTTATTTATATTTTTAATAATGCATCACGTTATTGGGTGCTCGGTGGTGCAATGGTCTAATATGCTGGCCAATCACAGCAGGGATTCGTATTTCATCCCAGCAGTGCCTTCGGGCTGCAGCAGGTGTCACATGCACACACTGAGTGTATTTACATGCACTAAATTATCCGATCATAGTAGGATTTTTGCAGTTATCTGTTTATTTGTGTGATCATGTGCGCAGCATACTCTGATCTACAAATCAGATTAAGAAATCTGATACAGTTGGAATTTAGCCAAGCATTCAGATTTGCAACACATGCATTCACATACCCCAATTTTGTTTTTTGAACGGTTTTCTCTGTCTATGCATTCCCACAGAACTGTCACTGACTGTCTGCTGTCAGCTTGCAGAGTTAGCAAACTCCATTGCGAGGTAGTCTTATTCTTCAGTAGCTTCTTTTGGGCTACTCCCCATTGACACGATGCTTATCTCTGTAGTGGGATCTGGCAACCCTGAAATTAAATGCAGTGAATGGCTACCACATGCTTTTCGGGAAACTCAGACACAGTTTATCAGTATCTGCTGGAGGAAATAAAGAATTTTGTTTACGTCACATCCTTCTGGGTTGGGTGCAAAGTGAAAATCTCATTGCCTGTGTCATGTAAATCCATTATCTGATTATCTGATTTGTTTCCCATTCGCAATGCCCAATTGAGGTGGGTCCAGTCCAGGGATCTTTTCTCAGCTCTAATATGGACTGGCTCCCTGTGAGCTCTGATACCTATCCACTGAGGATACATGAGAGGGTGCAGGCATATGTGTGCCCTGACTCATGGCAGTGCTGGGATTGCTGTAGCAATACCAGGTGATATTAGAATTTAGATGACCCTCCCTTAGCTCAAACACAGTCAATGGTGTTTGCATTTGACATTGCTGGGACGCCCAGATTGTGGTCTGAGGTTGTAGTCTATTGCGCCGCCCCAGCGCACTGTAGTAATAATGTACTGCTCACAAAAGCGAAATATCCCCTAATATGTGTAAGCAGTGTACTATTTCCACGTGCATTACTCGCAGTAATAAGCAGCATGGTGGTTTATGAAATTAGCACAGTTGCCTCATAGCTGGGATTCCTGGTTCGATCCCAAACTTCCGTCCCTTCGTTTCTTTCCCTCAGTTCACAGACATGCCTTTAGTTAACTGGTTGCTCTAAATTAGCCAGGTATGAATGTATCTGACTAGTATCAATGTGTTTGTTTGTGTGTTTGGGTGTTGGTAAGTAGAACTATAGTAAGATATGGTGACCTATATTTTATTTAGATTAAATGTGGATCCACTAACTGAGATGCTTAGGCTTTCAGAGATAGTATAACAATACTAAAGCGTGTGTGTATATAAGGTTATGTGTATACATTTGGTGGGCGAGTTCACAGTATTCCCTTGTTCTCATTATTGTCTCTCACCGCATCATCAGCATGTTGCTTAAATCCATGTGCAATAAAAAGAATTAATAGATGTGTGCAGGTCTGATGACTCCTCCGAGGCCTGTTAGAAGAACCTGCATAAACTAAAGTGAGGAAACCCAAAACACCTGACATGAAAATGGAGAAACAGGAAATGTTTAAAACACTTACAATAAACTACAGTTGGGAACAAATAATTTTTTTGGAAAGTATTAAAAAATCCTGTAATGTATTAAATAATGCACTGAAAGTGAAATACAGCAACAACTAAATAATACTTAATCTACAAAACATGCTGCTCAGCTCAGTCAGCTGACACGATCTTATCTTATTGTAAAGCATCTCTCTCTCTCTCTCTCTCTCTCTCTCTCATTCTCTTCTCTGTCTGTCCCTGTCTTTCATACTCAAAATACAAAAAACATAATATTGATACAAAAATATAATTATGATTCAAACAGGTATTATAGAAGAGAGCAGGGTACTGAGAGTGAGTACATAAAGTGTGAGAGGCTGGTCATTTAATTCTGGTCTATTTTATTGCAAAATGTAGTTCTTTTTGGCCCCTCTTGTGATGAGTCAACTTTTTGACACAAACAGAAACTAATTCTCAAATAGAAACTACATTACTGCCATTTCCTGGTGTTAGTTTGTTTTTGTGTTCTGGCCTGCCAGGGGGTGTCTCTGTCTCAGTGCAAGAGCTTATAACTTTATTTATTCATTAATTTAATATATTTATAAATATATATATATATATATATATTTATATATATATATATAAACAATAGGTGCATTAACCTAAACCGCAGGTATATGCATCATAGCACTGTTTAACCACAGTTTTTGCACCATGCCCCGCACACAGACTAAAACATGACCTTTGCCTTGTCCTTTTTAACATGAACATCGCCATCATGGACATGCACAGGCCTGACTAAAATAAGATGAGAGTTCTTAGCAAATAGAAATGGAGTGTGTGCTAAGCCGCCTCTTCAAACTGTCTATTGTAATCCAGTGACCTCTCGATTCTGTTGCAAATATGGGAACGGGGCAAGGAAGGCATCTCTATCAGACTGATTTAATAAAGTATGCTTTTACGAAAGGAACCTTCAATTGTGTACATGACAGTGCATTTTGACAAAGAGCCGGAACATAAACGCAACAGATCCATCATCATTTTCAAAAGCAGAGCCACATCAGTTCCAGCCGATGCGCAGCAGTCTTTCTGTTACACAGAGGCAGGGGAAAATCAATGAGGTGCTATTTTTGAGCATTAAACCTGGATATCAATACATGCAGTGTTCCATTTTCAAGGCTGAATCCATTACGGACTGGGAGAAGGATGACTTTTTTCTCCTGACTTAAAGAAAGCAGTGATTTTGAGCAGGGTGATAAATCAAATATCAGGACCTTCATTCTACTTGCTTCTTTTCATCCTGGGTGCTTATTGAAAACATTTTTTTCATTTTAATTCCATCTCTAGCCAACAAACATTTGTGTCACATGACAGACAGTCAGTTGGGATGTTGTCCTTTATCCCCTTCAGCCTCACATTAAAGTTTGAAACCTGTATAGCTGCACACAGAATAAACCATCAGAGATCTGACCTAGATGTAACACTTAACAAAATATGTTTAGCTTTGGCAGAGTCCTCTGATATTTTTTTATTTATTTAACCCCACTTATTCTGGTCAGGGTTGCAGGGATGTCACAGAGAATACAGTGTGTAGGCATAATCGTCGGACAGGGGTCAGATTGCACCTCCAGGACTAGAACCCTGGTCTCTGTGGTGTTAGACTAGTAAATCAGACTGCTGCATTAATTTGAACAATTTACAGTAGATGCAGTCTTGTAATGTAATATTCATGAAATGTGAGTTAAGCGTTTTGCTCAGGGTCCCAACAGTGACAGCTTGGCTGTGCTGGCAGTAACGCCTGGATCTTCTGTCCCATAGTAAAGTAACAGCACTGTGACACTAAAGTTTCACTGTCATTTACCAAAGGGCGTGTGAAAGAATATATTTGGCTCTGGTCTTTATGTGAGAATTATATATGTCTTGTTAATTGGAGCAACACTAACCAATTACAGAAGTCTTCCTGGCATGAAGTGTGAGCTGCACATGTCTTCAATATAGCAAGGTAGTATACAGGAAACACACTGGTAGCACATTAGGAAACTCAAATAGCATGTACAGTGGTGTTTGAAAGGTTGTGAATCTATTAAAATGTTTTTAATGGTCTTAGATATGGTCTTAAACATCATCAGTTTTTCACAAAAATCCTAAACTAAGCGAGAGAAAAACATACTTATTCATATATTTATTAAGTAAAATTAGCCAAATATCCATTGCAAATATGTGAGTAGCAAAACTAAATCTTTAGGAATAGTGGTTAATACAGTCAAATTGAAATGTTTGTAATCAATGGGATGATAATCAGGTGTGGATGGGAGCTCTGCTGTATTTAAAATGGAGGTATCTGTCAGAGTCTGATCTTCACAATATGTTTGTGGAAGTTGTTGCTCATTAGACTAGAAAAGGTAACAAAACTATCTCTGAAGACTTTGGACAACAATCCATAGCTAGCCAGATCACAAAGTCTCTTAGTCAGTGATTATGGGTTTTACTTATCATAAGGGTGCGCCAGCTTGTGCATATCGATGAAGGTTGTGAAAAGAGACATGGTTTCCTCATGTTACAGTAATTTTACGCAAGTTTTATGGTCAAAAGTCTGAAAAATCAAAGTCAAAAGTATATAAATAGCCTCCATCTTTTTCCAATGAAACATGGTCTCACAGAAGTTTCACAATATAAAGGCTCAAAACCCTAAGTGAGCAAGCCTGGGGAGACAGTGGCAAGGGAAAACTCCTTAAAAGTTAGAAGCAAGAAACATTGGGAGAACTAAGACAAGTCCCTACTGGTAACCTGGTGGGAGATCCTGAGTCCCCTCACATGCTCTTGTTTTCCATTTTTCCTGTCTGAACTGGATATTGATGCATGGTCCAGATCTCGCAATACTTTGACCTTCAATTTCACAAGCTGTAGCTGCTACAGTAAATGATCTCATCTGGACAGCCAATAATACCCCACCCCCAAATTGCTTTAATACTTTTATTAAAACCATACTAAACTCATTATCTTTTATGTCTTTCCCATAATTCTGCTGTATTAGTGCTTTTCAAGGGCATCCTTTCATATATTGCTAGTCAATGACAATTTCAAGACATAACATGTTTCCTGTCACTCAAAGACAGGACAGACAAAGATGGGTTCTCTATAAGCGTAGCCCCTCATCAGCCAGTGAGTGTTTTTATTGTGTTAGTCACATTCACAACTTGGGTCATCGGCTCACTGAGTGGAACGGTCCATGAATTAATCATAGACACAATATTTAAACCCTTGTTTATCACCTGCCCCTTGTTTTGATGGGCAACTGAAAATATTCTGCTCCTCAGATAAACCATAAACACTCCAGACTACAACAAGATCAGTATGCTTGACTCTCCAAGGTTCCTATAAGGCTTAAAGAAAACAGGAATGGTCTGGACTGATGGATTTAAAACACACACACACACACACACACACACACACACACACACCACACACACACACACACACACACCACACACACCACACACACGCACGCACAAAACACAACACACAAGCATAAAGGCTGTAAATTGGAGGTTGACAGGGATGGGAGGAGGTTGCAGGCAGTGAGTCTTTTAGAGAGACAGCCAGGGAGAGATAGAGTGAGAGAGAAGAGATGAAGCCATCCATCATCCATCTGCCTCTGCCTCTGACATTGGGCGTCACACTACACATTGCAAATTACACAGTTACTGCCGGAGTCACAGCCTGTTCTCCCTCTCTCTCTCTCGCTCTCTCTCTCTCTTTCTCTCTCTCTTTCTCTCTCGCTTCTATCTTTGCACGCTCCAGTCTCTGGAAATAAACAGACTTAAACATACATCCAGCTATCAAAGCTACGTACTCTATTTTTTCATGGCCTCCATTTTCCTCCACCTGTAGGCAAAGCCCCATGACAGACTCAAAAGAAAACCACGGCAGCCTTGGAGAACGGATCATAGACCCCGGAGAAGCTAAATTACGGAGCCATGCCAGTGCACGTGAACGTGTGTGGCCCACATGGTGTTCTGTTTACGTAACTTAGAAGAACAAACTGGCTTCAGAGAAATCTCTTTCTATCAAGCAAGACCAGCAACAATGGAGGCTAATCATCAAAGCACCATGTTATGACTCTGTCTGGAATAAATCACTCTGTGTCTGGGGCATCAATGGACAACCTTGTGTACTTTTCCAGTTCCCAAGGTGTACTCTTTACAATCGCACTTCTACATGGGAAATGTGACCCAGACTCAATATCGCAGGCAATCTTTTAGATTGTGATCTAATTCTGATTAATTAACTAGCAATTGCAAAAGGGTTCGTGTGTGAAGGACATACTAAGTGCGTTTACACAAACGTGATAATTTAATAACTGCAGAAAATCTGGCCAACAAGTTTACATGCACATATTATGGGAAACCTCTGGGTTTACATGATTCAAGCAAAATTCAGATTATTGAGAAGAATAAGAACCAGGAAAAACCCATGAGAAAAATAAGAACCAGGTCAGTGGGGAAAAGTCTGCATGCGTGCGGGATACAATCTGACTATTGGCCTAAAATCCAGCTGTCTTTGAGTGTATTTACATGAACTTAATAATGCAATCCTAGTTGGATTTCTGCAGTTGTTCAATTATTCAAGTGGTCACACTCCGACCTAGATATCAGATTAAGTAATCCGATAAAGAGAGCTTTTAAAGAGCTATTTTAAAGGGAGGATTTTAGCTCAGATTTCTCAAAGCACAGGTACACACAGTATGATTTTAGTCAGATGGTCACATATTTAACATGAGAGTGAAATGTTGCCATGTCCACATATTCTTAAGCAACATTTGGGACTTTTTCCATAGACCTGGTTGTTTTTTTTATTTTGTGGGCTCTGGCAACCCCAGAATGAAATGCAGCATCCACTAAACCGCAAACAAACACTCTGTGGGGACTGTTAAATGCAGTTTATACTTGAAAATAGTAACTGCCCAATTAAATGTAAACTAGTTCATAAGATTACTAAAAATATCTTATTTAATATTATATTTTATATTATTAAATACAATCAAGAGCACTGTTTATCAAATTTCATACTCCAATTTCCAGGCCTTAATATGATATGATAATTTGGAGTACTCTGTTTACAGGTATCCTTAATTATGAGTGCACATAAGACATTTTTTCTAACCTACAGTGAAAAGAATATTCTTGACTATTAATCAAAAGGTTGAGCGCTCAAAATCCTTGCTCCACCAATCTGCGGCTGTTAAGGGACCTTGAGGAAGACATTAACCTTTAATTAAAGTCACTGTGGGTGATTATGTCTGTATTTTCAAGTCCAGAGCCACTCTAGAGCAAGTTAGACTCTGGTGTGCTGCAATGGAGCGACCGCAAGCATACAGTCTTTCTATAGGGAATGGGGTCAGCTACATTGCCTAAGGATGCCAAAGCACACAGGGTACAGCTGGGATTTGATCTCCTCACCTCTGAAGTGTTTTACCGTTACAGCAATGTTCAGTTGGAGCATGTGGCAGCATTCAGCTGTCAGTCTTACCTGGGACTCCTGGCGGGGTTTTGAGGAACTTGCCGTTGAAATGCTGAATCACCACGTCGCATTTTTCAGTGGATTCCATCCTGAGGGAGAATGGGTATTAGAGAAACCTATTTTAGGAAGATTTTAACTCTTACACATTTCATAGCCGAAAATTTTAATATTGTGCAAAGGACTTAGGCCACTATTAGATTAGATATAGCATTGTTTTATAAATAGTATAGTGACCACATATAATTATTTTTCAGTATATTTATGAGCATACAAACAGAAGATACAGGAAATATATATAAAAAACTAAAAACAGTGTGATCTCCCCTTACACTTGAGCAATAAAAGCATCAGGCAGCTTCATCGGAATACCTAATAGCCTTCTACCACCTATGGAAGTTTGATCAGGAATTGTCTTTTAAACAATCATGAAACCACTTTTTTTTGTAAGGGGAGCAGGGTAAAAAGGCTAACATATGCTAAAGCTCACAAAGTTTGGAATGGTTTATATGGAATGAAGTTTGAAATATGTTATATATGGTAATTATACCATTGCTAAAACAATGCATCCAATGGTGTCCTAAGAGTCTTTCCAATTTATATTAGTATTTCACATTTATTCCTCATATCGCCTTAACCCCATCTTTCTCATCCACCATTGAAAGAGAAATACCATAGAAGCAACACTGACCACACAGGACTGGCTTATTAGAAAGCCTGAAATCTCCTGGTCATAGAACACAAACTTTTCAGTGAACAAACTTACATATACCAGTTCTACAAAATTTAACGTTCTATTGGTATTGAGGACATGGCCCCTCCTCTTTGTGTACTGTCAAAGGGATATTTGCCTATTTTCGTTAGGTGCAAAACAAAATCAAAACAAAACAAAAAGGTTGGTACTGTATGTAAAATGCAACTCATAAAATAAGCCTTGATTTTTGTTTTATTGAAGATAGTATAAACCCAAGACAATTCATGTTTTGTCTGGTCAGCTTTATTTCTATTTAGAATAGAATGCCTTTATTGTCACTATACTCATGTGTAATGAGTCTAACATTTTGTTAATAGGTCTGCAACACATTTAAAAAATGTTGGGACAGAGGGAAATTTAGGAATAGTAAAAATAAATAAATAATTAAATATGTAAATAAATAATGACTGTTATAATGTTTGATAAAAAATGCAGTATACTCAACAAAGATGGTCAGAGGCTGCCCAGTTTGTTAACAAATGTGTGAGAAAATTGTTCAAATATTTAAAACAGTGTTTCTCAAATAAAAATTTGAGATTTGCATATTTCTGTCTCTACGGGACGTGATAGGAACATCAAAGGAATCTGAAAGATTTTCTGTTTATAAAGGGCAAGAGCACAAGCCCAGAGTGAAGTCCTGTAAACTATGATCCCTCAGACGGCACTGAATCAAGAACTGTCATTCATCAAGAGCTGATATAAACACATGACGACACACAAGGGATTACTTTGGCAAACCTGTTTCAAAAACTATAATATGAAGTTACGTTCAGAAATGCCACTTAAAACTTGACTGTGCAAAACAAAGGCCTTAAGTAGATAATGTCCATAAAGTTGCAACAATGTCTTTCTTAGAGGCATAAGAGATGGACCATCAAACAGTGGAAATGTGTATTGTAATCAGATTAATAAGTACTCAGCTTTTCTTTCTTTTCAGGACAAAATAAAACATGAAACTTTGCTTGGAATCGTCAGTGCCAAGACATTCAAGCCAAGTGTTATAAGAATGAGCAGTACAAAGTAGCAAATGCTTTACTGTCCAAACCTTTTTTGGAATGTGTTGCAGGCCTGAAATACAGGAATTAAATTAACAAATTAAATTAATTTAACCAGACAAAACCTGAAATATCTAAGAGACATAATTTCTGCAATGCAATACAAGACAAAGTAAATGTAAGAAACTGCATTTATTTTCTATCTGCATTTATTTTCTATTTGCTGTTTCTATAAACATTTTTTTTACATTTTTCAGTTGTAGACACATGACAGAGAGGCATAATATTCAGGAGTGTATGCTATCATTATTCCAATAATACTTACGTCATGTCAAGTGAACATATACAAGTGTGGTATAAAACATTCTAATAAAAAAATCTAATAACGAGTTTGAATAAAACACAATGTATTTTAGAAATGTTCTGCTATTTTATGTGCGTGTTTGGTGACTGTGGATACCTGGCAAAGCCGACTCCTCGGCTGACTCCACTGGCGTCTCTCAGTATCCGTGTGGAGATGACATGGCCGAACGGCTTGAGCATGTTCTCCAGCTCCTGCTCATCCATGGACACAGGAAGGTTGGAGATGTACAGGTTGGTGGGGTCTTGCTCCTGTTGCTGTAGAGGACATACAAACAAACACTTGTAAGACCAGAAATACTGACAGCAGTACATTAAGGAGGCGTCATCTTCAGAGATCAGTAACCTAGAAAAAGGTTTAAGAACCTTTTTCGTATATATGCACACACATTAGCAATAATCAGATGCTACACAACCACATAAACACATTCTCTGTACAGCCATCCCCATTATTAATACTTTGTGCACAATTTGGCCATTTTCACTGTGGTGTACTCACTTTTGTTGCCAGCGGTTTAGACATTAAAGGGTGTGTGTTGCGTTATTTTGAGGGCACAGCAAATTTACACTATTATATAAGCTGTAGACTGATTACTTTACATTGTATTAAAGTGTCATATCTTTAGTGTTGTTTCATACAAAGAAATACTAAAATAGTTATAAAAAATATTATGAAAATAGTTGCTGAAATATTAGGTGTGTATTCACTATTGTGAGATAATGTAGCTCATTGATCATTCAGGGCCTAAATTAAAGTAGGTCCACTTGAACCAAAGTATTGATTCACCTCCAGACTTTTATTCCCATCATTTAAGTTTCATTTAAGAACACCAAATACTGTAGACATTGTAAAAATAACAAATGTGTAACAAATTTAGCAGTTTACGTGTGTGTGGATGCTCGGGATTAAATATCAGCCATCTTTTACATTTTATGATTTAGCACCGCCTTCTTAAGCAAAGTACAAAGTTTGGGACAGATACATGGTAGTATTTAGGAGTATTCAACATTTATATTAAGGTAATGGACTTTGAACCAGACATTTTAGAGTTGAAAGTCCATATCTTTAAACTGCCATTTCTGGGTTCTTCAACCTTAACCTTTAATTGCTTGTACTGTAAGACTTTACCAGTTGTAAGTCACTACGAATAAGAGTCTAATGCTAAATTACTAAAATGTTGTATAATTGTATTGTACACGACGGAAATGGCGGTCACACACCAATTAGCAAACTGTATAAGAAAGTGTGCTAAATAGTTTACTACCCTGCATAAGGGACACTTGTGGTGCAGTGCGTAAGGAACAGGACTATGCAAGCTGCCACAGTTTAAAGTAGCTTATTGTTATTTAATGGTATTTTAAATTAACAGTATTTTAATAACAACTACTGTGCAAGTTTGTTCTTTTAGAGCAAATATGTTTACAATGTAGAACACATTACAACATAAAGCTGATTAGCATTGTGGTTGAGATTTGAACATCTCAACAAATCAGAGCCATTGAAAACAACTGAGAAAGCTTTTTTTGTCTAGCTATTTGGCTAGTGTTAAAACAGCTTGGATATCTCCGAGCTCTAGATGGCAGAAAATATCAGAGAGTAGACAAGGGCCACATAATGAAATCTGAATTGAATTTTATAATTGATTAGAAGCCAACAGAGGAGCAAAAACTGATTCTTTCTGGTCATACATCTTTCAGCCACAGAACTCCTAGTTTATTGAAATTACCACCAAATGAATCATTTTGAATTGCAATTACTTAGAGAACTCTCTTTTTTATCAATTAACACATTATTTGGCTATTTTCAGCTTGAGTTATCTGCATGCACATATCAGATTTTTCTGCATGCATCTTAATTGTGCCTGGTTTCTGGCTGGGCTCTGGGTTAATTGTCAGTTGAGGGTACGAAACGGTTATGTGTGTGTGTGTGTGTGTGTGTGTGTGTGTGTGTGTGTTTGTGTGTGTGTGTGGGGTATGGGGGTTAAAGCTTGAAAGCTGTGCAAATGAGGTATAGAGAGCTTGAGGGATTTTTTTTCGTCCTTAGCTGCTTCTGTGAGAATGTGAGCCTTAGTTAATAAGCATACTATAAGAACC
>JAUZSU010087092.1:0-20165 GCA_034780255.1 Parotocinclus maculicauda
CTTTTAGTGCCGAAGGACTGGTATGGGCGGGTAACCCCCGAGGTATTTAGTTTGTTAGGGGCACTTTGAGGGTTTTTCCCCTCCCGTTCTCGTGCGCTCCTCGCACGCTTTGAGCTTGTGCTCTTCAGTCGTTAGCACCTACCTAGCCTCAATTCAGCCGGGTGTTCGTTCTGAATAGGACACTCCCCGTTCTGGCTTCTTCGTTTTCGAGCTCACGCTTGCCCTCTGGCGCTTTGGCGCGTCTCGCGATCTATTCACGTTCGCGCTCCGTGCGCACCCGAGTTAATTTTCGTGTTCTGGCGCTTCGCACACCTTTTTGCGCTTTGACCACTTCCGCGATTTCTTTCTAAAAAAACGCACCACATCTCGTAACAATAACAGTCTCAAGGACACAGCGATCTGAAAGTACTCCATATCAACAAAATCTGAATACCCAAAAATTACATCCCAAACATGGGTATTAGTATGGAGCCTGCTACAACCGCCTTTTTATTCTATAGAGCTTTCATTAGGTTTGGAACATGACTGTGAGGTAAGCTTTTAATGTTAGACAATAAGCTGTGGCTCACTTTTAGCATTCCAGTACATGTGTTTGTTAGAGTTCGAAGTCAAGATTCTGTGAAAACCAGCAAAGTTCTCAATCAAAATTGATAAAACCAATTCTCTGTGGCCAAGAAAGTTTGAAGCAGGAACCTATAAATGTGTCATTGAGAGTCACTAGGGTATCAGTACAACTCATTTTACAGCCACTATTTATGTGGATAATCCATAAATGTCTGCTTTACATTATAAATGTGTTACCAGTGAGTGTTGCTAAAATAACAAAGCTCAATAATTAAGAGTCTGTAAAGTCTGCAATGTTAGATACCAGTGGGTGATCTGCATGTTGGCATCTTTTACACACTGGAGCCACTAGAGCAGCACACGGCCCAGTTAGTGGGTGAATGAGCATGGTTGAAGACTGCTTGCTTGATCATCAGCATCTCTTTAACTATACATACAGTATGCAGCCTAAGCACAGTACTGGGCACTCCACAATCTGCAACCAAATGATCCTCAGCCCTCTGTCAGATGCATTTATATGCAGGATTAAGGGAAGACAAAAGTAAGGAGCATGTAAGAGTGGGACCCCACAGAGAGCAGCTTTAATTTGGATGAAAGCCCACTGGCACTGCCCCTTCCACTGGACCAGATCCAGTACTCCTTTTTAGTGAGATCTGAAAAGTACAGCACAATCTGCCAGTAATAGCCAGCCAGCCCCTGAAACTGTGTCCCCGCCTTATTGGTCTTAAGTCTGGAACAGGTTAAATCATTTGGAGGAAGCATGTGTCCATGTCTAAGCCCTGATACCATACCTCTCCCATCCAGATGTACACTTTCAAAGGATTGAGCTCTTCTCGATGATCTCAGTACCACCCTAAGATGTTCTATCAACCACTGCTAATCATTACTAAAGATGATTATTTAATATCGCCTAAGCAAGCTGCACCTACCATTTAAGCAGGTCATCAGAATTGTAGAATTGAGAATTGAGGGTACAGGCTGATTTCAGAACCTCTGGTCATAGATTGACCAGGACCACCACTTTCAAGGTGATGCCTTGAATCCTCTGAAACCAATAACCATGTCAGTGTTTGTGTTGTGTGTTACATGATACACGGTACAGCCAGTCTTTAATAATGGAAATTAATCATATGTTCCAGGTCCATACTTTTACCATCAATGACCGGGTTGTAAGTGCGTTTCAGGATCTTGTCAGGTGACTGATTCAGTGGGAAAGCCCCACTGAGGGTGGAGTCCTTGTTTGCTTTAATACATCATATTGGTGGAACATCTCCAGTCTGAGCCATGCAGAACACACACATTAGGCTCAGAGTTTCAACCCACTATTAATCCTCCTCTATTTATTCCCCAAAGTACCCCATATAACTGTCACCTGAATACTACGATTTTGTCGCTGAAATCAATTGCAACTATCATGAATATGTGTATATCCCCATGCAGACACCTCACCTCTACCTAGCGTGACTGTTCCCTTGCCCTGCCACCAATCAGGTTCTGGTGGTCTGTTGTCTGGTTATAGCCCAAGTCCACCAGCTGTGTGCCACACTGAATACTAACTAGTCTACAACTTCCTTCAGCGGCAGCGGGATAGGGCGTTCCAGGGTATGTGAGTGGTGTGTAGACAGGATGGAACCAGACCATAATGACCATATATAACATAGTGTCGATAATTGACCCCAAACATTTTAAATTTTTTATTTGTTTCTTACTCCAATATACTATTTTGCACCGATTGCATTCTAATCTTTGTGAGCATTTGCATACCGTACCTTTGCACCCTGCACCCAAAATGTTTTGTATTCGAATGAAGAGACAGAGAATTGTTATTGCTAAAACAATGGTGTATGTAATGTAATGGTTGCCTGGACTTTTGCAGAGTAGCAGATAGATGGATGGATGGATGGATGGGTGGATGGATGGATGGGTGGATGAATGGATAAATAGACATACAGACAGACATTTACTGTAAACAGCAGACCACACAAAAGTAAGATGTAAAACTGAGAATTAAAGTGCATATCAAGGGCACACATTGATATCAGAAATTGGATGTGTAATTTCCTTTACAATGACATTGGACAAACAAGGAAGAAACATTACGTGTGAGAGGTTTTTCATAATAATATGAATCTATGAGTCAGTGTCGAAAAATATGAAGCCAGCCGTTTGTTACAAATTCGTATTTAAAGCATTCTATCAGCTGTTGTCAGAAATCATTTGCTTCAGTAATGTTGCATGTGCATGTTTGCATGGAGTTATGGATCTTGTCGCAGAGAACGCTTCAAAGCGGGCATGAATCACGACCACTGTAATATCATTACCTCTGTCCTGTTTGGAAAGTTCATCACGGAATATTCTCTCATTACAGCTTTCATTTGCATTTTTATGAATCGTTATATAGATTTATGCATCAAAGTTCCCGGAGTTCTCCATCCCTCACATTTACACATCTGTTTAGCAGAGTTCAATCATAGGCGAGCTGAAAAAGATTAGGTGTTAGAAGTTTGAAGTGCGTCCCAAAATTGTCGTATTTGTCAAACAACTGACTTTTCAGGACGTCAGCATGGGTCTTCGGACTTCTGGTTCATGCTGTTTTGTTTTTTTATATCAGTCAAAACAATAAAGCAGCATTTAAAATGGAGCCAATAAAACGATTCGCTGGCTTGCCACCGAGTCCTGGTTGTGTGGTGTCCTGGTGAGGTAATCACTAGCAATTAACTGTAGGCTGTTTTGGGGATAATTTCAGATGCATACATGAATCTGTTATGTCAAATTGTTTAGTTTGTGTTTTCCTGGTTTAACAGCTATAATGTTACCTGTGTAATGGGCATTTAAACAATTGATGAAGCTGTTTAATGGTGTGTGACATTTTCTGTAAGACTACAATCCCAATACAAATTTCAATCAAATTGCTACAGAGCTGGAGTTATGTGTTGTGAAACAGATGTGTCCACATTTCATGTTGTCACAATCCTGTTTCAAGTCCACTCATCACCACTGCAACCTGAAATATCTTAGAAGCACCAAAAGACTGAACACCTGCCAGGCCCAGTGGCCCCTGTACTTCTCCTGGATTTATTTGAACCTCTCCCATCACCCAAGTTCCAAGAACCTCAAGGCTGATGCCACTGGCCTGTCTTGACTACCTTTTTTATTGGGGGCACACACAGAATTTGGAGAGGTACAGCAGTACCTTTAAGTGATAATGTCACGATCCTGTTCCCAACATTTTTTAGACTCCCAGCTCCACTCCTGCACTGTCACTCAGTTTTTTCTTTTGATTTGCCCTTCTTCTGATCAAGAGCACATAAACCCCCATCAGCTGATTATTTTCATGGACATGTAAATGACATTCACCACACACTCTTTACCAAATGTAGACATTTCTACACGTTACTAGGCATTCATTCCTGACTCTGTTAACTGCTCCTGTGTTTGAACCCAATCTGTGGATTGTGTTTTTTGCACCTCTGTGTTGCCCAACCCTTTTCCCTCTGGTGGTGGTATACTGATAAATTGCTAAACATAGTTTTTTAAAACCCAGCTTTTCCCCAGTCAAGGCACCTATCACTGGAGAACACAAGGTGCAAATGTAAGCATGTCCTGTAGAGGATGCCAGTCCATCAAAGGTTTGGGTAGGGGTCACTGTTGCACTCAGGAGGTGATCCCTGAATTTTGATTGCATTTTGGACTGTTATTTCTGAATTTGAACTTCAAACTTCTGCTCAATATTGCCAATAAAGCTATCTAAATCTTTCAGGGTTCGCCTCCTGTTTCTACCAGTCATGACACATATGCGCACAACCCAATTTCCTCAGGGATGACAAGGCACATAAAGAATAATACGTGAGCCTGAAGAGCACACCAGTGATTTCTTTCATTTCGTGCCTATAGGATTTTTTTATGCAACCTTCTGCAGAAAGAAAGACAAATTCCTTGTGGAGCATCATTAAGACAATGTTTCACTGCATTATCGTTATTTCCTTTAAGATTAACCATATTAATGATAGACAGAGAGATAGACAGATAGATGGATAAACATAATTCCATTGATTTCAGTGTCTGAGAGAAAACAATCATTTTTATTGTTGAGCCCATTTTCAATTCATGGGATGTAATGTATGGTCGTTATTTGATAAGGTAAAATCTAATGAATATTTCAAATAAATATTCTTTTACAAAAAGGAGCGTATGCCAGCATTGTAAATCTGTCAGAGATAAAATCACTTACAAGCTAATAAGTATTCTGTGTGCAGGCTAAGTAGAAAATACCTCTACTGAAATTCATGTATGAATGTAACAATAATAAAAACAAGAATGCAAAAATACCACTTATTTAACCACCACTAATTACAGAAATAAATCTATTTACCATAATCATAATTACCCCAGTTTTATTCCTTATTGTTTTATTCCTCGTTACCAGTAAGTGGGATTCCGGAGCTGAAACCTATCATGGCACTAGCTGGGCACAGGCACAAGTGTATCCTTGACAGGGCACCAGAGCCGTGCATGGCAGAAGTCGCTGTAGCACCTCTATAACTGCTTTTGCATTAACAGTTCTAGGGACTACTTTGGGAGAAACTACACCTTAGTTCTCCAAGAACTACATTTGTTCCAGGGCCTTTTTCTGTTGCACATCATTGTATGACTATAGACATCTTATTTATTATGCTTATGTCATCGTCTTTCATAGTCTAGGTAATTTATTTCACTTATGTTTAAAAGAAATGTGGGCTTGTTTCTATTGATAAATCTGCAATGAAAACAAATCTGAATTTTATTGACAACAAGAGCCATCATGGGCATAGTTGCGAGTCAGATTAGTTTTTTAACTCGTTATTCCTTGGTCCATCCGTTGTCTTTCCACAATAATCAAACTATGTCAATAGATGTTGTATAGAGACTGCACCAAAAACACACCATGAGCAGGGAAATAAAACAGTGGCACAGTCAAATAGGCTACATTTTCGATTAGAAAGCAATATTATGTCTGTCCAGTACCTCACCCACATTACACTACACTTTTGCATTACTACATCTGGACCAATTGGTGACCTAGCAGTGAAGGTACTGGACTATGAACCAGAATGTCTAGAACTCAAATCCCACTTTAGCCAGGCTGCCATTGTAAGGCCCATAACCCACATAAATGTAAATGTAAATTGATGTACTAATTGATTTATTTCATTATTCCAATACCCTAAGAAAAGACCCTGCCTTGAAGTAGGTCTCTATGGTGGTAAGAAGCCATATTAGTATTATTAGTGGCAGGAGTATTGTAGTATAGTATAATTATTAGAAGTCACACTCTGGTCCTCTGGAATTTTTTTCACCACAGAAGATGCGCTGTGAATAAAGAGAATGAATCAGGTTTTGTGGAGCGAAACAGTTTATAGTCTCTGTAGCCAATCTTGGATCATGAAGGTTCAGTTTTCCTGCTTGGCAGCTGTCTGTTCTTTTGTTGTTTTTTTGGAGGCTGCATGGCAGGTATCACAAGAAGAGAAATTTAGTGGGAGGAAAGGTAGCTTAAGATCCCTGAAGGTCACCGTGCCTGGTAGAAGAATCCTTATCATTATTTGTCTTGGTACAGCTTGCTGTTTCAAAGACGACCCAATAATCGTCAGTTATCTCAACATCTAGTATCTGCGGGACCTTTGTTTCTAAGCAATGGCTGGACATAGACTGGGACTGCATGCTGCTTAGGATCAAGTGAGTTCAATAGCCTTGTAAAGTCGTTAATCATGAAATCTGAGGGCACGTCCATAGATGAATATTGCATACATGATGGAGAAAAATGACCTTGGTTTCCTTTTTACCCCGATAGCACTATGTGTATTGAAAGTTGTACATTTTGCACTTTATAAGAACACCAAATAGACCCAGATGAAGTGAACGTGGGGATCTGCAAGCTGGCACGGGCATCCATCATTTTCAGTCAAAAACGATTTTTTTTTTCCACACATCACCATCGGCACCTTCAGAATGTTTAATGCACTATTTCATCCTGATTGTGAAAAATAACACCAATATGTGCAATACGAAGCCTATTATTGATTCCTCAGATTTCTATTTGGGGCAGAGGATAACAAGATAAAGCTTTTTTTTTGTTTGTTTTTTTATTGCTCTTCACACTATCTGACTCACACACATACAGAGACTGTGTGAAATGGAGTAAAGGCAAGGGCTAATAAATACTAGAAATGCCACTCATGATCACAGTCGGTTCTTAGATCAGGAAATCTCACTGTGAATTCCCAATACAGCTTTTTCACACTCCTGCTTCTTTTAAACGCTCGAATAAAAAGTTTTTGGCCTCCAGGAGTTCAGCAAACCAGTCTGGAAACTACATATGGGAAATCTTTATTCTCTTTACTCTTTATTTTGTGGTGATCTTACATGGAATTGTCTGCTCTGTTTAGTCCTCCTTTATTATTTACAACCTTAGATGGCATCTTTATTAGTTTTGGAATAACACCTTTTCTGATAGACCTATGAACCCTGTGGATCTGCTGTACAGCAGTGAAGAGATGTTTTACTTTCTTTATTAGATGGCTTATCATTTGTTTTCAGCATGTTTTAAAGATGTAGGAATGGGAAATCTGATATGTGGCACAACATTGCCGGAGAAGGCTGGTGTAAAGAAAAACTGCAGAGCGATGCGTTGGCTCTGGTTGCCAGGTAACACCGATGCGACATCAGATACTTGAGGAAGTTCAGACATCCGGTAAGACCCTTGGGAGAACCATGAGTGTATGAAATTGACAAAGGGTTGAAAATGACAAACCTGCACAGGCAGGTTTGAGACAAAATTAGTCATGCAGTGAACGGGTGGGCTTTATTAGTACAACCAGTACTGTTTAGATCATTTAGCTAGATTGAGTTAATTCTTATTTCATAGGCAGATAAGAAAGGAAAACTTACAGCTGCAATAATTTGTAAGCAACCAGATTGGCATCACATGGTGTGCCCACTTCCATGTAAACC
Organism: Parotocinclus maculicauda; assembly: GCA_034780255.1. NCBI lineage: Eukaryota > Metazoa > Chordata > Actinopteri > Siluriformes > Loricariidae > Parotocinclus > Parotocinclus maculicauda. The sequence continues at coordinate 7,552 of JAUZSU010087092.1, forward strand.
CAAACAGAGTTTAACAGTGTTTGCAATAAAACTGATGTGACCTGATTGTGAAACATAAAGTAAACAGGTTATGTATTATGGGCTGCAAGAAGGCTTTTATTACATATGAGTTGGCCAAGCTGATATGCAACATAGAAAAAGTTCCACAGTTCACATCTCGACTGCACACTATTGGGTTACTTTTGGTTAGCGTACCTCTTGGTGATATCTGACAGCTAGACCTGCCTCTACAATGACTTGCAGAGTGATTGGACAGAAGCTGAATAGTCATTTCAAATAATTAACCAACTATTTTAGACTGTTCTGAACTAGATGTTAGGAAGCGTTGAGAGTAGTGGTTCCCACAGTTTAGATGTCCATCATCCAAAAACAGGTGACTCCTTCATGAAGCAATTGATTTTTCAGGCACTTGGCAGAAGGAAATTTGCTGTCACAGATTTTTGGGGGAATGGCAGTCAATGGTAACAATTCCTTTATACCCCAATAACTGCCTGTATACTCTCATCAATTGAGGCTTGGCATTTTTGTGCACCAGGAGGACCCGGGACACTTTGCACCAGCTAGGGTTTGACAATGGGTCCAATTATTTAATTCCAATACCTAATAGCAGTCCAGGTACCATTGTCTATCCTGTAGAGGTCTGTCCATCATTTGAGGGATATGTCTTCCCAGACCATCACTGACCCACCACCAAACTAGTCACTCTAAATTATGTTGCAGGCAGCATAATGTTCTTCTTGGTATCTCCAGACCCTGTCATGTCTGTCATATGTGCTCAGGCAAAATTATAATGTTCCCATCTGTGAAAAGCACAGGGTGCCAGTGGCGGATGGTGCAAATATGGATGCTCCAGGGTGGTGTTCAGTGAACACAGGGCCCACTACAGGGCATCTAGCCCTCAGGCTACCCTCATTAAGTTTTGCTGGTGGATTCTTCTCATTAGTGCTATGATGCTGACATTAGACACAGAAGTATGGCTTGAAAAAATATATATACATATTTTATTACTATAAATGTGTCATCAAGTTGGAAAGCAGTATAATCTTGATCTAAAAACGTAGTCTAGTTTAGTGCCTCTGAGATTTGAGTTTTACTTTACTGATTCAAACTCCCAGTTCCCAGCTCTACCCACCAGCCATTGTAAAGCTTATAATCCTCAGATAATCCAGGGTTGCTCTACCATGTCTGAGCCCAACTTTCTACCCAAATTAAAAAGTTTGTTTCTAAATTATATACTGTATTATACATGTACACTGTACAGTATTCATACAGACAATCAGACAACTGAACACCTTAAATTCAATATGACACTTTCATAAGTTTTTGGATTTGGTTCGTCAACATTCTGCCCTGACCTTCAAAAACAAAGTCCTTAGAATCCAATAAATTGTTTTCCAACTCGCATGGACAGTTTGACAGGCTTACACAAACTCTGATCATATCTCTACAGGACACATTTGGCATAAGATATCAACCATGAACCTGGCTTAGGGTCCAACATCTACATTCCAGACCTAGTGAAAAACCTTCTCTTTAGTGTGAATGCTGCCAAACCTCATACATGTATTTGGGCAATATTTTTGGTTGTCTGCATTCTTTTGGCCATATAGTGTACGCATGATAATAAAAAGGCTTTAAACTCACTTGTTAGTCTGATACTGAATCCAGCAAGTACATTTTATGACATCACTGTTGTTAAGTCCTGAAATGTGTGTTTTAGCTGTGGTGTGTCAGCAATTAAGCCAGAGGACTTTTAGCAAGAAGCTAAATGGTTCAAAGTCCTTTCGGTGGTTGATGACTACACGCCATCATAAGCAATCAGTGTCCTATACTTAAGGAGCAGTTTGGAGCACAGCTGATTGTGGATTCGTTGCCTTCTGTTCGTGTTTGTGTGGAATCCGCTGCTATTTCCTCGCCATCTTTGTACTCACTTTCTCAGGTAGCCGCCACGGCATTTTCGCTGAGCTGCTTCCTGGATTATCCATCCAGCGCAATTGCTACAGCACACGAGCCCCTGCAGCACAGAACATTCACGTTTGTAAATAAATGCACTGTCTTTGCACTCTTGTGTGTTACACTGCACATTGGTTTAACTACAAGGCTCTGCCTCAGCCCGATCGTAACACTATGAAGCCGCCATACCGAACTAGAAGTATGACACACTAGAGCCCAGATGTTGGAGGAGTCGACCAACTCACCTCCAGGATCCCTGGACACATTCAAGCCAAGGGGTCGTGCTGAGATACCTCGAGCAATGGCTCAAGAAACTGTTAGACCAGAACCGAATCCTGGCTACACAATTGGTGTAACTAATGGTCTTTTCCAGGAAGACACCCAGCCCTTCCTCCCCACAAGGTCCATCAGCTAGCGCCCTCATTTCTCACTCATCACATTCCGTCTTCTTGAACCAAAACTAACTAAGTTTTGTTGTCATAGCTTCTGCGCGCTCTCCTTCCACGACTCTGGGTTCCCACCCTCTGACATCCCTCATCGTCCTCCATCTCAACCTCATCCTTCCATTACTGTCCACCTGTTTGATCCCTTGTTTGATCCCTTGTTTGTTGACCTTGTGTTCTGACGTTGTGAGCTTTGTGATTCTGCTTTGTTTGAATAAATTGCCCACTGTTTGATCCGACTATCTAGCCTGCATCTCCACTCAGCCAGCGTTACATCACCTGCATCTGCTCATCTGCGGCCTAGCCTTTGTTTTTTGGTAAGCTGCCTTGCAACAAAGACCGTTAAAAGCGTCATTTATATATAAAAAGTAGAAGTTGTTTGAACCACTTTTCAAAAGTATAGTTCATTATAATGTTCAACCCCTTTTTCAGGGCAGATATCAGTCCGAATACTTATTATGGTTTTCTGTCATTCTTGTTTTTAAGCATCTGACACTGGGTGAACTGCAGTTACGAAACTTACACACAGAGATGATATGGATTAACACTATACGATTGATAATGAAGATTGTGAAGTCAGTTATTATGCATTTGACTGATTTCCTTATCATACTAAGGAGTCTCTGGTGAGTTTGGACTATTATATCGATTTATCAATTATATATTTATCAATCAGTTCTGAAGTAAAAACATAGATCCAACCCTGTAGTACAGAGTAAAAATAGTAGCCACTGACTGTATAAATAAGCCTTTTAACTTTTTTAGAAGGAATAACAAGACTCTAAACCTGAGGTCTGCAGTTTACTGGTACTGGCCTATGATAATTATAGCTATCCTAAAGAGACTAAATTCAAGACTATGTTCTACAAGATAAAAAGGTTGGTTAGAAACCACAAATAACAACAAATGCAGACACATATAGAAGTATGAAATGCATTCGAATGTAACCATTTTTTTAATGTTGGTGCATTAAGGTGCAAGAATGTCCACTGCATTGACGAGCTCTTTCATGTTTTAGTAAGTTGAGACAGTCAGCACAGTAGCTTAATCTTACTCTTGCATTAGCTTTCATAAAGTGAACTCTGTGGTTTTAAAAGTTGCAAAACAGCTTTATAATGGAAAAGTCAAATGTGGCAGCAAAGGTCTGCTAGACTTTTTGAGCTCTCCAGTTTAAAATTTGACAAATTGCTTGCAATGCTAAGGACCTGGTGTCTTTCCCTGTACAAAAGCTGCTGGAACTGTTAAGTAGCTGCTATTAACTGTTATTGCAGCCTGGGGAAGAACGACTGACAGCGTCTGTACCATCTCAAACGCTTGAGGGACTTCAGACTTTCTGACAACTCACTGAAGAACTTCTACACCTGCATTATTGAAAGTATCCTCTCAGGGAACATCACAGCCTGGTTTGGAAACAGCACTGGGAAGGAAAGATGGACTCTCTGGAGGTCAGAGCTCTCTGACCTGCAGACTATCTACAACAAGCAGTGCTGTACCAAGTCCAGGAAAATAGTGAAGGACCCGAGCCATCACCACCATGGACTCTTCTCCCTGCTGAGGTCAGGTAAGTGTTACCGTGCTCTCAAGACCAAGACAGAGAGCATGAGGAGGAGTTTTTTTCACAGGCTATTCAGACAATTACCACACATGGGCCATAACTGCTACCTCACAGCACCACTGAACTTTACATACCTGCACATCACTACTGATCTCCCATATATATATATATATATATTACAAATAGTTTTATATCATTATTATTTCCTTTTTATGTATATACCACATCCTGGAGCATTGCACAAAACATTTCACTACATGTATAACTATGTATGCGACTAAAAAAACGTCTAAAGTCTAGCTGCACCTTAGTGTTGTTTATGCATGTTACACATGCAGACCAACAACTTCTATGTTGCTTATGAAGCAAGTACTTCATTTAAGTGATTATTGAATTATATTGATTGCAATCGTTCAGTCATGTTGCAATAATGCACCGGTTCTCAATTTAAGGTCTGAACTTCCGTACTTATTACATTATGCTAATTGCTCTATGTGGCTCATGGGACTTGATTTATGACCGGTCTACACGATAAAACGATTGGGAACCACAAAAACACAATTAAGCACATGGAGAAGTATGAAACGTGTTATAAATAGAACTTCACCTATGGAGCAGGAATGTGCAGCGATCTTTTGTGAACATGATAAAACTTTCATGATCTGTAAACCATCGAATACGAAGATGTCTTAGATGTTGCGCTGTATTTCGTTTCAAAGATTAATGCCTCTCACAAGACATCTCTTTAGCACTGATGCTCCATGTCGTATAATTTAGCGAAGTGAAAAGTTTTGAGATACTCTTCTGTTTCATCCTGACGTCTCTGCTAGATGCACGTAATAATGTGCAGACTGGCGAATGACATATAATTTTAGCATCAGTACATTTTGAGCAATTCATTAAGCTAACCCATTTCAACCCAATGAGATGGAAACTAGATTGCACTGAGGTGGAATAAATACGAACTGTCTTGAATTTAAGTAAAAGCTTTAAAGAAACAAGGCCATGAATTGGATTTGTAAAGACGTGACATTTGGAGCAGAGCAGAGTAGCAATTGCATTAATGTAATGGTACAAAAAAACAAGCTTTGATAAGGAATCAGGGTCCTCCTTCACTAAATGCATCACTTTTATTCAGACTTTATAAAGGTTCAGAAGCTTCTATTGTAGTTAGTTCTCATAGTCTGCTTAATGTGATGTTCATTATGGAATGTTCAATGCCTTACTTTATAAAGAACGTAAAATTGTCAAATTTCTTATAGCTTGTGCAAAAATCAGACCCTACATTGTTTCAGTTAAGACTGGGAATTCTTGAGAAATGTTTGCATATGAGATGTATGTTTGAAATGTTCTTTAATCATGATAGATACCTAAGTTCAAGATTTGAGTTCAGTGCCTTTGATTGGCCAGAATGCCAGCAATAGGGGTTACTGCCAACTGATTAAGAACTCAGCATGGTTGTCATGTATGTTATATTCCCTAAGATTTTAAAATGAAATGTTCCCTGATGAAGGATCAACTAATTTGTGTGAGCAGTGCATTTTAAAGAGAAAATCAAGATGATGGCAGCTCTATACATTAGGTAATGCAATTAATACAGTGAAAAACTCTTTCACGTTAATTTGTTTTTCATCCATGGCGGAGTGCAGCTGCTCGCCTCTAAATTCTGAGTGTCGAAGTAGTCGACAGTTGAGGGATGAAATTTTCCCAAATTGTGTGAGCAGTATGTATGTGTTGCCTTAGGTTAAGATTGCAAATGTGCACTTTTGTCTGCCTGCTTAATTTAGTTACTATAGTTTAGGATAGTTTATGTTTGGAGGCAGATTAAAATGTTGATTTTATTATGTTTTCACATTTAATAACAAATATACAATAGTATGGGTGTTAGAATTGAATGTCTCTGCAGTATACTCAGTTTGTGGTGGTGAAGTCTGAGAGTAATTAAACAGAATAATCACCATCATCTGCTTCCAAAACTTACATTGTCTTGGTTAATATATAATATAATAATAATAATTACTATTTACACTAAATATTATGTAATGTTGTATTGTATTTTACAAAAGATATGTTCATAAAAAATCAAATTTATTATGAGAAATCACCTTGACCGACCAGTCTGTCAAACATCACTGGTCACACCACTGCAGTGGTGTTTAAGCCATTATTTACCTCCACCCTGCTGGCAGGCCATTACGCCCTCGAATCGATGCCAGTTTAGAGTGCCCAAACACATTTTTGGACTGTGGGAGGAAAGTGGAGTACCTGGAGTAAATCTGCACAGACATGGGAAGGACATGCAGACTACACAGAGAAATGACTCAAGCCAGTCCATCCTGGGATTTATAAGAAATAATAAATGTAGTGTGAATGACATTTTATCTTTATAGTTTCTTGTATGAAAAAATTCTAATCTGGCCTCCCAGTTCAGACTTGACTCGGACTTAGCTTTAGCGGTCTATCTTTATCACTCTATCACTATCTTTACATATGAACGCTGTTAGTTCGTTGGTTCAATTCTTCATGCTTTAAACCAGGAACCACATGTGACATTGATGGGGAGTAGAAAGTCATTTGTAAAGACACTCACATGTGGAAAAACTCATCAGCATGAATCGGCTGCATGTGGACTCCTAAACCGAGCGTACTTGAGTGATAAATAGGTGCTTAAGCTGCACAGCAGTTTTCAAATGCCTTGATCTCATCAGGACTTCCCAGATTATGCCCCTGTAATCATGATTCTCCAAATTTCTAACAGTCCAATATGTTAGGAAATAGACGTGGTTCACACATTGGTACATAATTCTGAAGTCATTCCTGGTACAAATTGCATACATTAATTTAGCAAGCATTTGAATTTTATTTTATTTATGTATTTTATTTAATGTGGTCGCAATCTACATTTCTGAACACTTCTACAAAATCTTACCTGATAATGATTCATGTTGTTGCAGTGGCAGTATTTAAGGACTATAACCTTTATATTATTGTAATTTCCCCCTGAACTGATTGCTTGGATAGTTTTTTGGATTTGTGACCAGTACTGTACACACAACAGTATATATTTGATCACTTATTTTTTGACATTTTAGGGGAAGCTGAGCTTCCCTTGCAGTCTTAGAGCAATCGCCACTGACGTAAGTCCAAATCTCAACTAGAACTTCTGACAGACATCTCTCTCTTCTCTCTTCTCTCTTTGTCTCTCTCTTTCTCTCTCTGTCTCTCTCGCTCGCTCTCTCTCTCTCTCTCTTTCTCTCTCTCTCTCTCTCTCTCTCTCTCCCAGTGTTGACCGTTCTGCTGAAGTGTTCGTCACAGTTATTACCATTTTGGAGCTCAGGGAAGCCTGGATCAGAGAGAGAAGCTTAGATGAGTCTCATGCGCCTCAGGCACTGCACATCCCATTCCACTTCACTTTAGATGAAATCTGTAGGCTGAGTCATTATAATCACACCTCCAAGAAGTTATGATGAAATAGTCAGTTCTCAAAAGGTATGGTATTTACCAAAGGGTTTTGCCTTGTAGTAAGTGTTTTTATGAGTTGGTTCATTTCTGTTGTTTTACTGTATTTTAACATGCAGGGGTGTTTTTTTCACTATGTGTTATTAAATATGAGTAATTAATTTAATTCATTAGGTATCTAGTTTGGACCTGGTAATAATGGCTTCAGCCTCTGGTTCATGTTCATATGATGGATGACATATGAGGAAAGCAGGACATACATTTATTTTTGCACTCTGAGTGGGGATTTGATCTTGTGAGTATGGGGGCACTAAGCATGCACTACACAGCTGCACCACACGCAGGTGCTAGTGAGTGGACATTATAAGGTGGAGCTATAAAAATGTGGGGAAACAAAAATTGGATGCGCCAACAAATGTAACTAAAAAATTCTTCTTGGTTTCAAAATGGTGGCCTAAATGTGTTGCCTCTCATGACAGGGCTTCCAACTTCAGCAGAATAGTGATTTCCCAAACACAAACTCAGTCACCAGATGTATTGCTGGTCAAGGAGTTATTTACAGCAGATATACAGGCCCAGCTGCAACATCTGGAACCTACCATGCCTTCATGCCCAACTGTATCTCATCTTGTATCCAAGTAGCCCAAAAGGGAAGTGGAGCTTCCATTCAATTGTACAGTTTCTTCCAATAAACTTCAAGCAATCATTTGACTCTAATATTGTAATCACTTACATATTTCATTAAATACAGACATATAAAGTATCCCAACAACCTTTTCTTGATGTGGTATATTTTTGTCATTGAGTCTACCTTCTGAAATATGGTACCTTTAGACATTTAGCCTCAAAGCAAGAAGGTCCTGTTCAATCCAAGGGTGGGTCCTTTCTGTGTGGAGTCTGCATGTTTTCCTTGTGTCTGTGTTGGTTTACTCTGGTTTCCTCTCAAAGTCCAAACACATGCATGTTAAGTTGAATGTGGCCCTTAGTGCATGACTGTGTGTGTGTGTGTGTGCCCTATGAAGGATTAGCGCCGCATCCAGGGTTGTTTCTGGCATTGTGTATATAATTAAGCAGAAGATAATGAATGACTGAATGTTTGTGCAATTTTTCATATAATAGCTTTCGACCTTTACCAAGAACTACCCTATGTTAATGTTAATACACTGTACCAGAATTGAGGTTTTGTGTTCATTTATGTAGTTATTCTGGTGCTGGATTAATACCAGTACTTTAATATCATTAGTACATGTCATTTTTACTTCATTAACACCTCTTGACTTGAAATGCAGAGATACAGTGGAAGACATTATGCAACACAAAATGCCATTCTGTGGAAGTGATAGTGCCTTTATACTCAATAACAGCCTTTTTCATTTCCCACTGGGAAAATTACTAACTATTATGAACTTTCTTCATTTGGATAATGTGGCGCTTTATGTAATTGAGACATGGTTTTTAAACACTTTGGGAGGACTTTAGCAATTAATTTTACTTGTAGAATGATTTGACAATCTGTGTGCTGTTGTGTTTATTCTAAGATCAGTAGTGTTATATTGGTCAAGAGAGGCAAACCCATCCTTTGCACAAAATAAACACTGCATACACTGGAGAATTTGCACATATTTAGACAGGTGCAATATGAATCTCTAGTCTGGTACATTACATTCTGACTATAACAACACACAACCATTAAGAATCCTGTTTTACCATCACTCATCCTGGTCTGGGTCATAAGTGAGGACATGGAACCCAACCCAGAAATCAGTGGGTGCAAAAAGCTAGCTTAGCTGTGCAAACCAATACTTTACTGCTGTGCCACTCATTCGTATCCAGTATTTCTTGAAGTTGGAGTTGTGATTCAAGGATGTCTTTCCCTCATTTCTGCCTCATCAGAGGCTCCTAATTAAATTGGTGGATGGGTGTGTGACATGGCATGTACTAGGGGTTCCCCCACATTACAAAAGGTAAACCGAAATTCATTTGATTTGCCAGTGTTTTTCTTTCAGCTTTATTCAAACCTCTTTCCGGAGATTTATGATTAAATGTGATTTGTTTGAAATCAAATCAGTAATGCAATCAGTACCGTACACTGGCTTGCTGCTCCAGCGTTCTGCCTGGCCATAATTCAGTAATTAATAGAGATGCAGTGGGGTACTTGAAAGAGATATTACCATGCATAATGCATCTGCAGAAAGACTGCACTCCATATTTCATCTCTTTTATTACAACATTTCATAATGTAGGCGTTAGACATGTTAACCTTCCAGTTCACCCTCACTCTGGAGTAGCTCTCATAGCTGGTAAATTACTCTGATAACCAGGAGACATGGCACCAACTTTTATGATGTTTATACAGCTGGAAGCTGAAAGCATTTCTGCTTAGTGCAAATACACTATTTGGGATTGGTATGGACTGATGAGTTTACATTTCAATTTGATACTTTCACTCTATGTATATGACACAGACGTGTCAGTCTAAAAATACTCATCTATATTGTCAGAAACACAGATACAACAGCTCAACTGCCTAATACTTATTACACCACTGACCCACTGTTCCACATTCTGTTGTACCTGTAGTTGTTCTTGGTATTACTGTATACCAGAAAAATACCAATCTACAGTTGCTCAGATTTTAAAACTACTTGATTCAGCCTTAGCTAGTCTGTTGAAAGCTAAATCCTAACTGCTGGCTAATTTAAAAGACTACGATTAAAAAGAAAACAAAGAAATAACCTGTTGTGTATGTCTCTTAGAAGCCACAAAGTGAGATCAGATAACTAAATGATAAAGCCAAAAAATGACCGTGTGGCCTGTAAAGATTATTGGATAGGTGACACGTGTCAATGTCACACCCGCTGGAATGGCTAACATTTCCCAGCAGAACATTGCTCAAACCATCACAGTTCCTCTACTGGCCTGCCTTCTTCGTTGGCGTCCTGCTGCCTGCACTTTCCCAAGGGCACACATGTTCCAAGTTATTGTATTTCTGAAACTAGTCCATGGTTATACAGCCCTTATGGCATGATGTATATTCCTGCTAAAAGTGTAATTCTGCCGTAGGGTAAATACTGGAGTATTGCCTTTCCATTTTCAAGATAATAAATGAATAAAAAATCCAGTGAATGATGAGTTGTGTGTTCAGATATCGTAGTTCCGATGGTGTGGTAGGTGCTTGACTGTGTACGCCCTGTTAGTCAGAATAAGTCTTGATATCCTCCTTTTTTCCCTTCATTGTTGAGTACATCTACAGAATTCCCTTTTGCTGGACGTTTTTTCCTCGATCAGACCATCCATGATGTACTCTCAACACCATTGATGAGTTTTTTTAATACTTGTCCCAGCTAGACTAGCACTCAGATTGCTTGATTTCCCAATTTTAATAAGGATTCACATTGGAACTGATCCACAAAAAACTAACTTACCTGTCTTTTTTTATTAGACTGCATTTTAATTTCCCTATACTGTAGCTCTAACCATCTAGCTCTGTCTCTAATAAAGTGGCCACCCACTGTAGCAATCACCCCATGTATTAAATCTCTGGTGCCCTGCACTACTTCTACCACTGTTCTACTTGTCCTTGAACACTAACATTGCAAACTGGCTAGGACTGTGGTAGATTAGGGGTCAATGTACTGGACTCTAGACCTGATGGTCCAGGGTTCAAATTCCACTTCTGTCGAACTGCCACATTTGGGTCCTTAAGCAAGGCCCTTAACCAACGATTGCTTTCATTTTAAAAACTGTATCAGTTACAAGTCGCTCTGGATAAGGGCGTCTGCTAAATGCCGTACATGTAAATGTAATATTAGCAGCAACATGACAAAGCCTTGAAATTATGCTGGCTTTAACTGCTTAAAGGTTTAAAGTGATTAAAATGTAATACTGCGTTCCTTGTTCTGGAAATTAGTTTTTCTTCAAGTGTACTCAATCCCTCTTGGTATGTTTATATTCCAGTATTTGTATTTATATTTTGGTTCTACAGTGTGTCTGATCATTAATGTGTACTTATTAACTAAAGAACCATGGTGTTGCGTATGTGTATAATAGTTTAAGCTTTGGATGGTGAGAAGATAGAAGCATTTCCGTTTCAGCAGTATATTTGATGCATGTATGTATCATTTGCAAACAATTATCTTGTAAAAATACCTTTTGTATTTACATTGCAGTAGCAAAAACTATCTTTTTAGGGTAATGCAGTCATTAAAAGTCTGTGCCTGTACTGAATTCTTTCTGAACCGATTGAAATCTCTTACTGACAATACTAAGAGTTGACAGAAGTTGCTTTGATAATCTAATTCAGATCCTTTCATGTTCCAGTGAGTTAACTGCAGACATAATGCTTACCTAAATCTGAACATTTAGGCCCATAGTTTACTTTTTTACCCCCAGAGGAATTCTTGTCATTTGTCCTCAACTTTGCGTACGTGTGTTTCATTAGGTTTGGTTCAGGTTACATAGCCATGCTCTATGCATGCACGTATCCAGTGGCCCTAGGCTCTATTGTTTTGACTTTGCTGACAGGTGTTCAATATATAATTCATGTTTTGTTTGGTTAATGTGGTAATGAGTTATATGCAAGGCAGGATAACATCACTAAAGCCATTATGATTTTGTTGGCTTAAAGCTATATTCATATGAGGATGCAAGAACAACTGTGGCTTTAATTATGTACCGGGGAAGTTTTGTAACATAAATAAGCCTATGATTTTATTTAAAATTTGATTCAAAAAGCTTATCTATACAGTGTTATGATGGGGTAGTTGTTAGTGTTCTTGCCTCATAGCTCCAGTGACCAAGGTTTGATTCCTGGCCCAGCCGCCGTCAAGACCTCCTCTGATTTGCACACCAAAGAACACATGCTGCAAGGAGATGGCTGTGACAATGCATGTACCGACATGTAAACAGTAAGAAGCAGGTATGCTCAGGTTTTCTCTGTTTCGGAATGAAAGCATCAAGTATTGTTCTTTATAACCAGAATAACTAAATATATAACCAGAATTACTCAGTATCTTAAATCTTTTACATTGTTTAATTAAATTACTCTTATTTACTTAATTTTACTATTAATACAAACTTAACTATTTCAGTTAACATCTAGGCCACCCAAGGAGGATGGGTACCTTTTTGAGTCTTGGTCCTTTCGAGGTTTCTTCCTTCTACATTCAGGGAGTTTTTCCTTGCAACTGTCGCCCTAGGATTGC
>JAUZSU010087312.1:0-20159 GCA_034780255.1 Parotocinclus maculicauda
AGACTTGAGGCTGTAGTTGCTGCCAAAGGTGGTTCTACAAAGTATTAAGCAAAGGCTGTGAATACTTATGTAAATATCATTTCTTAAGAAAACTCTTAAGAAAACTTTTTTCACATGGTCATAATTGGGTATTTTGTGTAGAATTTTGAGGAAAAAGATTAATTTAATATAATTTGGAATAAGGCTGTAACGTAACAAAGTGTGGAAAAAGTGAAGCGCTGTGAATACTTTCCGGATGCACTATATTCAGGAGAAAACAGTGTGCCGGCATATACATACTGGCTTTTGTATTTTGTTATTCCAATTTTTGTCATTTCACTATTTGCATATTTCATCCCTGCTATTAACTCATAATAGCAATGATAAACCTTCTTAATATATTGCTGATTATTAAGTAAATTTGAATGATTAACGATTTGAATGATTGATTTTGAACGTCTGTTTTCAATTATATCAAATAGTTTTGGAATAGGTTTGTGAAAATATGGGCAAATACAAAATGTACTGTACATATTTTTTAGCAGTGAACTAGTCAAGTAAAACTGTTAGTTTTAAACAAAATCATAATTGCTGTCATCTGTCATAAAAACAACAAACAACTTCCCAAATAGTTATAAGGACTAGTAGGTGGACATGGGGTTCCACAATGCATATTCACACAAGTTGGTATTTTAAAAAGTGGGTATTTGCAAGTATACAGGAAGGTTTTTAGGTGGCTCTGACAATTTCTTAATTAATCTTGTTTAAACAAATACTATTCTGCATTGACTATTCTGTTGTATATCTTTAAATGTTATTAACATTGCACATTTTATTCCTCTTGATTTGTTAAAGCACAACTCAGTTATTGTCTAAAAAGTTTCTTACCGACACTGACCTAAAGTAAATTGCTGCAACATAGTCCTCTAGTTACATTAAATAAACATCTTTTTCCAACATTGCAGGGTTTCATTTGACTCCATACATGTCCATGATATGCATGTCTCTTAGATTAAGTCTAAGACTTCATGCCAGCTGTTAAAAACACCCTGTGTAAAACTGACTCAAACACAAAGGGTGTAGACAAAAAACAAGCCTTTAATGGGACACTAGTTCACAGTTTGAGCTATGGGTATGATCCCCCAACTGGCCTGTACTTCCTTAGATACAGCAAATTGTGCTTATATAATACACAACATGGACAGGAGGCACCAGCAGGGTCACCTGGGCATCCTAACAACAAAAATATGTTACATATTTATATACTACAACAAAACCAAGTAATTGTTTGTCCCCCTCAGTTCATCATTTGCATGGCCATTTTCATACACATTGTGTATGACCAGTAATAGTGTGGGTTTACTTTGAGAGGAGTGGAGTGTACTATGTAAAAGTATGTTACTGTATGAGATTGTGTAAAAACCTGCAGCACTGATGCACTTCTGTACAGCATTGCAGAACTGGCTGGCTTCATCCTCACTGGCAAAGTTCAGCCCAGCCCAACAATTCTACATAAGCACATAAAGACAAACAATGCCACATTATTGTTACTTATAATAGATCATATGACAAATAGTTTGAAAGATTGGATATATCCAAAATAATAGAGGGAGTTGTGTCACTAACATCCGCTTGGAAAGTATGGAAATATGGGAGGGGTGTTGAATACTTAAAAGGATTATACAGCTCCTGTTCCCACAGCAACTTGGCCCTCTGTAGAAAGAGAAAGACAGATAAACTGTTTTTAATAAGGTCAAAATGTTTGTCAGGACAGAACTTAAATAGAAAAGTTTGCTTATTTAAAGTTTACATGAAGATTTGTCATATATACAGTATGTCACAAAAGTGAGTACACCCCTCAACTTTTTTGTAATTATTTTATTATTTATTAGATCTTTTTTGGGACAACACTGAATAGATGACACTTTAAAACAATGTAGAGTAGTCAGTCTACAGCTTGTATAACAGTGTAAACTTACTGTGCCCTCAAAATAACTCAACACAGCCATTCTATGGCTAACCGCTGGCAACAAAACCACAACACACGCTTGACACCATCTAAAGCAAAAAAGTCAATCTTGATCTCAGACCACAGGACATGGTTCCAGTAATCAATGTCCTTTGTCTGCTTGTCTTCAGTCTGCTTGTTTGCTGGCTTTCTTGTGCATCACCTTAAGAAGATTCTTCCTTTTGGGACAGCAGCCATACAGACCAGTTTTATATAGTGTGTGATGTATGCTCTGAGCAGTGACAGGTTGACCCCCCACCCTCTTAACCTCTGCAACAATGCTGGCAGCACTCCTACATCTATTTTCAAAAGCCAACTTCTGGATATGACGCTGAATATGTGCACTTTTTGGTCGACCATTTTGAGGCCTGTTCTGAGTGGAACCTGTCCTGTTAAATCACTGTATGGTCTTGGACACCTTGCTACAGCTCACTTTCAGGGTGTTAACAATCTTCATTTGCCATGATTTCTTTGCCATGTTGAACTTCCAGTGGCCAGTATGAGAAAGTGTGAGAGTAATAACACCAAATTTAACACACCTGGTCCACATTCACGCCTGAGACTGTAAATCTAATGCTTTTTAAAGACAAACAATTTTTTTAGAGTCAAATATTTTGAGTCAAAAATTTTTGTATGGTAAACTGGCATAGAAACACTGAATTAAAAATACAGTTTAACAGTTTCAAAACATTAAGTAGTTAAGAACAATGACCCATAAAATAAGATAAGTGAGTACAATTAGTCTATTTGCTTAAGGCACGCATGGGCACATTATGTAGATACACAGAATAGTATAATGTACTAACAGGAGTGAGTTTGAATGAGAATGTCTATTAAAATAATTATTTTTTGTTGTGAGTCTAACCTTGATGCAGAAGAGCCGTATCAATGTTGAATGTAATTTTCTGTCCTGCACCAGACATGCCACTCCACAATTGTAAAGTTTCCATTCTGAGTTTTGACTCTTAGAAGCTGGAGTTGCCATGTAAAGCTGTACTACTGCACAAGTCGACAGCTAAAAAACATGCACACCAAACATTAAGGAACTGCCTGTACTGCCTGTTAATTTTCAGTAAAAGTAGTTTTGCAGGAAATGGACACGCCACACAAATTAACAGAGAAGCTTTTTGTTCGCTACCGAGACATTTTATTTTAACTTACATTTTGTCAGAGGAACAAGTTAATACTCTATAGCACAAAAAATTATTTAAATGCTCACTGCTGCATTTGTTATTATTACATTGGTTATTTACATTTAATTAGGCACTATAGTTGCAGTCCACCCTCAGCATTATTGGCAGATCGGTTAAAACTCTGAACATTTGTGAAAATCCAACCTAAGAAAATAAAAAACAACAGGAGTTTTTAACAATATCAGGTGTCACAATTATTGTCTGAGATGATTTTTGTAGTACAGTTCAGTTACAGTTACTGATGCCCACTGTTAAGCATTATGAAAGATCTGTCAATGTAGGGTGTTTATCTTCCTGAGAACCTTCTTAGCATACACAATTCCATAAGTTCCAAGAAACTTTCGATGAAATTCTGGCTGCCTCTTGGACTTGGTTTGAATTTCATATATTTAGTATTGAGCTAGGGAGTCTCACATTCGTTGCCTTGTACCTCAGCAATCATTATGTTAGTATAATAATATGCAATAAAACAAATGTTTTATGAGTAGAAATATATTACAATTAAAAGTCAAATGTATCTCATATTTTCTGGGAGATTAACAAAATTAACCATATTGAGTTTATTTTCATTAACGGTCTGTACCTTTACCTATCTTTACCAAAATTGCCATGAGATATGAAGCAGACTGTATACCGATACTACTTTATACTATATATACATTCTCTCTCCTTTACAATAATAATAATCCGAAAATATCGGCACAGCCAAATTATTCATAGGCTTTGGTTTATATATAATGGCAGAGTTGAAAACTAATGCAAAAATTGTTATACTCACAAAGCACTCAGTGCCTAGCAGGCTGAAGAGGAGACCATTTTCTCGAGTAGTCAGGAGCGAACTTAAAACCCTAGACATCTTATTGCCTTCTTTTTATAACTATGGTATAGCAGTCACAAAAATTTGTCTGAGTGACCAACACCACACCTACATACAACACAACACTGCTATTCTTCCTAATGCAAATCATGGTCACAATCACCATTTCCCTGTTATATGGAATACACATGCCCAAAACAAAATACTCTAAAATTATTTCAGAGCCTTTTTCTCATACTTAACACACAAGTATAATATATAACGGCACACATTTAAAAAAATTTGTTTTTCTTTTTGCACTGTACAAAAACACCTAATGGATGCACGATCAACAACACCAACAACAACACCAACATGAACATATCTTTACTATCATAAAAAAATTATTCATAATGATGCTTTGAAGTTGTGAAGATTCAATGTTTCTGTATGGATATGACCTAAAATATCATCAGATTTCCTTGAAAGTCATAAAAGTAGATAATGAGAACTCAATTAAATTCAATTTCAATTACTTTAATTTATTTATTAGGGAAAATGATCAAATAAAACATATTTGGGAGACATACATATGTGAACCTCTAGAATGAGCAGTTACTTTATAGGTGAAATTAGAGTCAAATGTTTTTAATGGGATGGCAATTGAGTTGTATTTAAATTGTCAACCAAAGTCTAACCTTTATAATAGGGTTGTGGATGTGTATCAAGGCACAAACAAAGTATTTTTACGGGTTGTGGATGCTCAGTGAGTTAATTTCTGATCACTATCTCTGAGGTTTTTGAGCTATTTATATAAAATAAAATTTACCTACTCCCTCATTATCACACCTCGTTATTACTTCTGATACTAAAGTTGTGTTTATTAATAACCTTCCAGAGTTATCATTTAATACACCTATGGAGCCTTATCAACTTGAGCTTGCAACCAACAAATCTGAATGTGTATTTAGCTCAACCCTGGATATAGTTGCTCCTGCTATAGTCAAATGTATTAGGGAAACAAAGACAAGCACCTTGGTATAATGATCATAGTTGGTCGTTGATAACATAGTAAATTGGAGGAATTTAAGATTGCTTGGAGGGATAAAATGGCAGAGAATAAACAGGCCCTTACCAAAGCTAAAGCCGTGTATTTTTAGTATATTTAACACTAGATTAGATTAGATTTATTTGTCACATATACATTGTAGCAAGTACAAAAAAAATCACAAAACGTGACTCTAAAATACAGCATCATTTAACAGTAATTACTTTATGACTTTTTTTAACGATAAAGTTTAGGAATAATTTAGGCATAAAGCTTAATGCTCGTCAAATCTACTTAGCAAGTGGATGCACTAGAGATTCAGACACACTCTTAAGTCTAGCCTAAAAACATTTTTATTTAGGTATAGATTTAGACTGGGATGAAAGGCTTGGTTTTTCACATTGTTATGTCCTGACATTTGGCCGAGCGTATCTGGTAGGCGGTCTGGCTGGGCCGGGATTTGGTCCTTCTGATTTTAATTTGTGCATCCTTGCCTTAGATGAAGGGCAGAGCTGGGGGTTCACAGTCAAAGAGATTGGGATTTGCCTCCTTAGTGCGAACATTCAGGTTTGTTAATTGCTGGGGAGGTGGACTGCTGATGTCTGACATGATCCTTCTTGGCTCTGTTACCTTCTGGTTCTCCTCTTTCCAGCTAGGCTGCTTTAGTTAATGCTGCCGGAGTTCCATGACACACATGAGATCAGTGGTTGTTAATAGGCTCTGTGCTCTTAATCAATAAGTAACTACTTTTTCTCTTCTCTCTCTGAGCTTATGTTCTGGTACCAATTCCAGACCCATACACTAAGATGTTCCTCCACATTATCATTACTCTACTGGTTTTAATCAAAAGAAACCAGTCCCACCATACCTGGGCCACACCAGAGAGCAGTAACTCTCTCCATCCCTTAGTTGTCACGGAACTATATGTGCCTCCAAAGACTTTCCTGTTGAGGACTCAATATAATAAACTGACTCCTAAAGTGTGTATGGGACAAAATATCTGCATAGGTTTTACATTATTTGATTTATTATTTATTAACTTAGTTTTACTAATAATACAAACTTAATTATTTCAATTATCATCCAAGCCACCCAAGGAGTATGGGTCCGTTTTTAGGTCTTTGGTCAGAGACTATAAAGATTTATAACAGGTTTCAGGAAATTTTATATGCAATTAAGCCAGTGGGTTGTAGGAGGTCACATAGTCTGACAATCTACAAAATGTAGACTTTATGTCTGTTGATATCTCCAGATGTGAAGTATCCAGCTTGATTGACAGGCCAGTGTCCTGGATTTGCACCTGGTCTGTGTTCAACATGATGAAAAAGCACATTCTCAGGATGGCTGGACATTTCAGGCTGGTACAACCGCACATGACCATCATGACCTGGCCAGAACGCACTAGGGTCTGCACCTTGATTTCTACAAACACAGAAAGAGGTTTAATAATAAATTCAACAATTTTATAAAGTCACAGTCCCGGATAAAAAAATAATGTCTGTATGTAATATAAAGCATTAACAATTTGGTTCTACGCTGCAGAATTTTGACTGTGAAGTAAACAAACAATTATAAGCGTATCAACAAAAAACTAATCCATGACTTATTTTGTTAATGTTAGTTAGAGGTAATGCAGTAATTGTATTGTATTGTATTGTCTTGTGACACATTTTTAATCATACAAGCATGTCAAACATTTTTCCCTTGGGACCAGGAACATATGTTTTGGATTGCAACCACCCCAAAAGCCATGCTTTGTAAGCCCCCACAACAAAATTATTTATTCAGCATTTTAAAAAGAACTTATGTCATCTGGATATCACATACTGTAGCTTACCTCACAAGGCAAACACATGCACACACAGAGTACACTTTTTGCAATTCTGACCTTTCTTCCTGATCTGTGTCATCTTCCTCTTCAAGCTCTTTTGGAAGGATGCTGTAAGTCATCCAGCCCCTCCGAGGGCCTTGACAGCCAAATACATCAATGGAGCTCATATTCAAATCGCACGGGTGCAGCAGAACTTAATAAGAGGAAATATATTTTGATATTGTTGTTCATAAAGATTCCTTTGGGTTTTAGCTGCATGCTTATCTCAAATTGTGTTTACCCCGCTGTAATTTAGCTGAACTGATACCAAGGCCATGTTGTTGGCAACGTTCTTGAGACTCCAGGTATTCCTTCAAACACTGTTTTCTGAAGTGATCGATTGCACTGCCTGTAGATCCACCTAGAGATGAACGCTGGGAGTGGACATCCTGAATAAAGACCTCTTTATGCTGTTTGCCTCCCTGTTTCACAAAACAAAAATAATAAAGTTAAAAATAGCATCCCTTAGTACAGTAAAACAGGGACTATAATAAAAGGTTTCAACACATATTCCCGCAACAAATTAGTTTTTCCATAGTTTCATACAAACTTCCCAGGATCCCATTTTAGCAGCTTTATTTATATTTTTACTTGCTTGTTATTAAACTAAAAATGCCAATACAGAAAAATGTAAAAAAAATACTTAAGCCAATGTATTACATTTACTTCTTGGACTCACATCCTGCACCCTTGTTTTCTTAAAGGTGTATTAATTTGATTATATACTTGGGAGTATATACAGTTTAGATTAGATTAAATTCAACTTTATTGTCATTGTGCAGAGTACAGGTACACAGCCAATGAAATGCAGGGGTTTTTTTTTTTTTAGATGTTTTAATTTTTTTATATATTTTTAATCAATTTTGTATTATATAATACTGATCTCCAAACAGACCTCCAAATATCTGTTGATAACCAACAGTGATTCAGTACAGACCTTCCCAAAGTAACTGAACAGTAACATAATCTCTGTAGCAGTAGGTAAATTGTAAACAAAATCAATGTTTTTATGGTTGCATGTTTAACAATAGCATACATTCGGTGTCCATGTCCAAGTTTCAAAGCAAACTATAGGTTGTAGCCCTAAGAACCTTGACACTAGTATCCTTCAATCCTAACAAGCTGTCACTACAGCAATTTTTCTACATCTATGTTTCAGACCATGCAATGACGTTCTTCCAGTGCCGTGGCATCTGTGTGCATTCTTGAGCATGCCTTTGATACAGCTGTTGCAAGTTGCAGCTGCTTAGAGCATTTGGGCCCAGGGGCACACTGACTGTAAGTGTGCTCCCTCTTCTGTCCATCCAAAAACACAGGCACCTGACAACACAAAAGCAAGTCATCACTAATGTATAGGTTACTACTAATCAGTTGATATTTCATTTAGATTTATTCATTATCTTCCGATTAATTCCCACATGGGCCAGCCAGTGCCCACCTGGCAACTCTGGGCGCAAGGGCAGGAACAACTCCAGATGGGATACGCGCGCACACATACATACACACATACACACAAGCACACAAACACACAAACACACAAACACACACCCCCCCACACACACACACACTGAGGGTCACTTTATAGACACACCAATTAACGTAACATGCATGTCATTGGACTGTGGGAGGAAACCGGAGTAAACCCCCCTAGACACAAGGAGGACATGCAGTGGTGCTACGCACCGTGTTGCCCCATTTTGATTTATTTGATATAAATATAATTCTGAATTAAAATACAAAAATATGTGAGCAGTGTATTTGTTATGCAGTACATTTCATCCAATGTCCCCATACCCATTTCATAACAAACCAAAATCCAAGTCAAGGATTTTTTGCAAACCAAAAGCAGGCATTTACCATTGCGACCACCAACTATTGTTCCAACATGCAATGAGCTGCTATAACCAAAATGTCTCAAAATGTCTTGGGTAACGATTTACACACTTTTAAAGATGTCCCTTAAAAACACATTTACAAATACCAGTTCATTCACATGCAAATATTGTTTCAGATATTAAAGTTTTTGGGGTAGGATATTTATTGAGATCCTAAAATTCAACGCTTCCAGGTTGTGTATATATACAAATATTACAAAATTAGGGGACTTCCCAAAATGAAATACTCCTCATGAAATGCTCACATTTGGCGTTTTGTGCAGGCCTGTTTGCTTCCTCCGAAGCATGACGGTTCTCTCCATTTCGGTAAGCCTGGGTTTGCTTTGGAACCATCTATCCAGATTACCTATGCCTTCAATATTGTTATTACGAAAAGTCCGTCGGTCCCTGGGCCAGTGCGCGTATTCTTCACTCTGGTCCCCCTTGACTTCCCTAGAACTTCTGCCCCCTGTAGTACGGGGTAAATCTGGACCTGGATCCACTGGATGTTCGTTCATCGGAGGTGCGATGGTTACCCGCTGTCTGCATCTCGGCGATCCAAACGAGCGACAAGCATTTTTAAAGAGGTAAGTCTGGAACAAATCTCGCTTCTTTAATCGTCGCAATTCTTCTTCCAACTCCGGATCATCCATGACGAGTGCCATCACTACGGCGAGTGAAAACTATGAGCCGTTAAGAGATAAGGCACCTACTGCAAGACCTGCGCCTCAAAGCTGGATAAAACTAACTTTAATGGTGTTAAGTTAGTCCAATCAGTGGATGAAATATTCCACCATGCGGGTTTATAGTATTTAAGAACACACTTTTCTCGTGGCCTTCCGTTTGGGTTTACTCCATGGCAACAAAGGCTCTGTCTCAAATTGTTACACAAGTGAACAAGTGAAGTCTGCACCAGAAACAGCCTATATAGTTTCCACAATGACAGATCAAATTGACTTTTATAGATTGTTTTTACAAATGCAAAGTTCATCTGATTTAGGTGGCCTTTGAAAGGGTTCATGTATCAGAATGTTTCAGAAAACTCTGTATTGTTTGCAAAGTAATGCAAAATTAAATTGTTTATTGCTGGTTGTCGGAGATAAGATGACATGGTATGAAAAAGCAATCAGTGATTCTTCAGCCAGAAATATTTTATTGTGTATTTTTAAATCTTACTTTCTATAAAAGACAATTAATAAAACAAAATTAATAAGTAAAGGAGCATCAACCAGCTACACACACACACACACACACACACACACACACACACACACACACACACAAAACGCATGTGTAATTTATCAACTACACACGGACACTGTGCTAAAACATTCAGGATTTAATACCTTTATATAGACATCAGTCATATTTCAGCATAGCCAGTGTACAATCCAGTTATATTTACTGATTCAACAATATATTTCTCATGATGTTCAAACTTTGATTATCTATTATATTTTCAGTGATTGGATTGCTGTCTGTAAAAATGTTAATGTCAGCAATTATTTTGGCTGCCAATGTAACACGTCCTGATTTATATGTGCTGTGTAAGCTTGGATTCAAGTTGGAAGGTAGTGCTGCCTTATCCCTGCAGTGCTTGATCTAGCAGATGTTCATCTTGCACTTGGTAAGGCATAGTAACTCTCAGCTCTTTCTGATCCCCCATTGTCAGCTGTATTGTCTCATATGCATTAGAATTTCCAGACCAACACCTCCGAGCCACCTTCAGAGAGCATATCAATAAGTTTATATGACAATAACTTTAAAACTGTAAGGAAATACCATAATACAACCACAGCAATATAATAAGTTAAATATGATAAACTACTGGGTGGCATGTCACCTCACAGCTCAAGAGAGCCCCAGCCCCAGAAATTGAAATGAATAAAGAAATATTGAAATAAAAACAGCATTTGTACAGCATTGCCGTCATTATAATAAGAGAATGTGTTGTATATATTTTCTAAAAACTCTACTCATTTACATACCCCATTGGAGACATCCCAGTTCAGCATCATTCTGGCTCTCTTTTCAGCCTCCTTAGAACCATCCAAAACTAATCCAAAGCCTCCATTAATTACCTCACCCCTGAAGATAGATTTATTAGTTTCAGAAGTGAGAATAACCATCAGTGGTCATGTAGTAAATAAATATCATCTATACATAATACAGTCAGTAGCACTCTCTATACTCTTAAATAATAATAAAATACAATCCAATTTCCATTTACCATCCAACACCACCTCCGTTATGCAAAGCAACCCAAGTGGCACCCCGGAATGAATCACCAATAACATTTTGCACAGCCATATCTATACGAAAAACAGGTATACATACATTGTGAGTATCTAGTCCATAAAAGTCCAGTACATGGAATTTATACTATACATGCATGGTCATTATTGTGCAGAATGCAGACATGTTCTGTTCTGCACCAAGGCAAGAGTTTGTGCTCCTGGTGATCGTTTCATGAAATGGGTGGACACATTATTTATTATAACTGACAGCTTTACCACTTTTGTGTTTGTGTGTTTATTAAAGTGTATTTACCTGCACAGAAGGCAGAGCCATCATAAACATTGGAAGTCTCTCTAAAGGGGCTGTCAGTGCCACTAACATCATGATGATCTCTGCTGATCACTACAGGAGCCTAGGTATAGAGAGTGAGAATGAGACCTTAATTACCCTGTCTTAGGTACATATAGATATTAACTAACTGGATGGATGTACATATTATGCTTTTAATGCTTTACAGTGACTCGGCCCTCTGCAACAGCTTGGTTAATGGCCAAGGCGATGGAAACTCTTCCTTTCTGGTCCGAATAGAGTATACGTGCCTGTGAGCCCACAACCTACACAGCAAACCATCAAGAAAATAATACGTAAGTAAGTGCTTATTTGCAACATGTTAATTGAAGCAAAGTTTTGTCTGAAAACAAAATGACCTATCACATTTAGGAGTGTGTTCAGTCCACTGTGTCATCTACTGTAGTCTGCAGTCAATAAGTAACTGGACTGTCACAAACTGTGATACATACTAATGAACTTAACAGAGTAGACAAGTCAGTTATTGTACTGCTGTTAAGTATCTTATCAGGTAAAATGCTTCACCAAATATGTATTAGCTTCATTAAATATGTATTCCTGACCTATACAATAAAACAACTGCAAGGGCTAAACTATGCTCTCTCTCTGACTCTCTATCACAGATTGCTGTCTTTTTATCAGGATTTTAAGTTGCAGTTGCTGACTTTATTAAGGCAACCACTAAGTTGGTTGTTTCATTTGGTTTCAAAGGAGATGCCATATTGTAAACTTGCACTTAATGTTTCATTTTAATGTAGTGATGCACAAAGCCATCAACATACAGTGAATCATGTCAAATGACTTTTGAATGTGGTCTAGCAAAAATTAGTATTTGTTATTTCTGTGTTGTTCAAAGCTGCACAGTGGATAGTAACAGAACTGTACCATGTTGTGTTTCCCAGCCTCACGGATCCAGCGAATGTTGTCACTGTACTGCTGTTGCACACAATCAGATACAGTGGCACTGATCTCTTCAAGTACCGTAGTGGCTATGTTATCAGTCTCTGCCAAATCAGCAGGGTTTCCTGAGGTACAGACCCAGCGGAAAGGCCCAAAGCCTAGAGAAAAAATATCACTACAGACAGAGAGCAAATATTAAAATTAGCCAGTCTGTGAAACAAGTGAGATATGTTAATGACTTACCCCATTATATGCTGGACATATGAGGGATATTTAAACTCTGTAGCACCTCCTCCGGTCTTCTCCACCTCAGCACCTGGTAGGAGATAACAGCACCAAAATGTCTGAATCACTTATAAAAATGTACACTTACAATGTGTGTGCTTGCTGTAAAAATGAGAAGGTTCTGTAGAAATTTGAAGTGTAGGGATCATATTTGCCTGCTCTCTTAGCCTCTAGTAGGAAGGCATTGCCATAATCCCAGAAGAACATCCCTTTCTCAGATAGTTTGTTGATTGCTGCTACATGCCTACAAAGACTTTACAGAAAGTGTCTACAGTTAGAAATGTGTTTTATAGAAGTCAATTGTCACTGGTCAATTGTTTAGGAATAAAATTTTTATTATCGCGTGTGCACCTTTCATGTACGGCATCTTTAAAACGTTGAGGGTCAGTGTTCATGAGCTTGTTAGCTTGTGTGAAGCTGAGTTGGACTGGGTAATATCCGCCACTAAATGGATTGTGCAGTGATGTCTGGTCAGAACCAAGATCTACCAGTAATTCTCCAGTCTGCTCATACTCCTGCCATAGACGCTCCCTAAAACAGAAAACAAAATCGTGCACAAATGTGGATATCTACTCAATCTATTAAGACACATGAACACTTATATGTGAATGAATTAAATCTCTGTGTTACCAACTTCACAATTAACACTTACCACAAAGCAACAATATTGCCATGGTAACCCAAACTTAGCGCCATCTTGGATCTCCTAGCCTCCCTTTGGACACAAGGAATAACAATTCATTTCTGTATTTATGTCATAAAGCTTTTATAATTTATTCTTGTGTTAAGAGTAACTTATTGAGTTGCGCTGGAACCTGATAAGATTGCAACACACCATCCATCACTTTGAACAGTTCATTTTCGGATGCAGGCTGAGAGCATAGTTTACAGTTTACATTCTGGGCCCATGTATCAGCATCGGGTGACATTTTTTAAACAAAAAAATGTGATGCAAAACTTGCAAGACACTATGTTTTCAAAATCCCAAGAGACGGCCACTCAAAATGAAAATATCCAGTTCTCAATGACCCATCAGAGAACAGCTATAACTTGATGTTACCTGATACGCTGGATGCAGTGATCCAAGTCTTTTGTGACCTCCATCACCCAACCTTGTTCATGTCTCTTTTTCAGAGGAGCCTCATCAACCTACAGTAAGAAAAGACTTTACTAAATAATTAAAAGTAACCTAAAGTAGATACATCTGTATGCTTTGGGCATTTGACAGGATTGATACATGCGATAAATAAGGTAAAGAGGTTGTGAATAAATATTGGTGAAAAAATGGCACTAACAACTTACTACATTATTAACTATTATTTAATGATAACAGTTAAAATGAATGCTAGTACATGAACACTGGATTATACTAGCCAGCAAAGCCCAATTTATTTAGCCAAGTTTAATTATAGAAAGGTAGCATTTTTAATATACCATGCTCATTATTAATGTTGGCAGCAAAGTTGTGCAGTGGTTAGCATTAGCACGGCTCGATTTAAACCCAACCCTAGGCTCCACTTGTGTGGAGTTTGCATGTTCTGCGTAGGATATTTTGAGTACTCTGGTTTCCTTTCGTATTCCAAAGACGTGCATTATGTTAACTGGTGTTTCCCAAGATGCGCCTTATTGTGTGAGTGTGTGAGTTTGTGAGTGATAGCTCTCCCACTACCATGACTAGGATAAGTGGATAATAAAATGAATGAATAAATTATTCATGTCTGGTAACACACTGACCTCTGCAATGACTCCCACACAGCCAGCGATGACAGCTGCCTTTGCCTGTGCTCCACTCATGCCACCTAAGCCTGAGGAAACTAATACACGACCCCTCAGGTCACTTGTGCCAAGATACCGCCGACCTGCATTCAGCACTGTTAGCTATACACCAAGAGAAACAGAAAATCTAAATCAGGTCAAGCTCTTTCTGCATTTATCCACACTGACTGAAAAAAGGCTAATATTAGAAAGCCGTGTTATAGTCATTGAACAATCAACTACTTAGGTTATACTAAAACAATAAATATTATAACATAACATTTTTTTAATGTATTTTATCAATAGCAGTAAAGTGATTATATTATCCATTACTATAACATCACCACTGGGCATGTCATAATAAGTATGACTGATAGCATTATTTTAAATTATTTTATCATGACAATATAGACATTTATTCATCTTTACAAATGGCTTGCAGTGAGTTTAGGTATTGTGGATGTAAGGCAGGAATACACCCCGGACAGGGCTCTAGTCCATTGCAGAAGGTCACACATTCATTCACATTTACACAAACATAGGGGTTACTTCAAGAGTTACAACATATGTGCATGTGGAAAAAAACCCAAAACGTGATAATGCAGAAAAAAAAAGTTTAGTAATGGTAAAGCTGACGGAGTTGGTTGAACATACAAAAGTTTGGTTAATTAATACTAAGGCTAATTATATTTATTAATAATGTCTAATAATATTTTGTTTCAGTGACAGTGATAAACTCCTCTTTATAGTGGTTGCTAAATTAAGTATTCAACAATATTCCCATCTCTAATGCTTCACTCAGTAATGTAATAGATTTTTGCTTTAAAATTTCCCAATTGGAGGTCAGAAAGTCAGAGTTACATACTTTACTCTCATGTGGCATAACTTAACAGGTTTGTTGTGATAAGCGACTCTCTGTGTGAAAGAAGTGACAGCATGTTGCGTGCAGCTACAGAATGTGTGTGCAATTAGCAGTAGTTTCAATGGCAAATGTCTTTACATTTTAAAGACTTACATTAGTATAGACTTCACATTAAAACAGCAAAACTGCCTATCTTACACAATTCAACTGATAAGCAGGGGTAAACATTTTGTGGTGATCTGAACATTAGGCATGGTGATGACTGCAATTTATTTAGCAACTATTTTAGATTAATACATTTTAAACAATAAAAAGTCTGCTTTGTTCATTACCATGGTGCCATGAACAATTCCCTGAGGACCAATATAACAGTAACTTCCTGCCGTCATCTGTCCATACCTGACCACACAGGAGAGGGAAATTTAAATATAGAGTCAGTAAAGCTGATGTTTCTGTAATTGTATTGTATGTCAGATTATGAACAAAAATAAATATGTCCTACATGGTACATCCCATAGCGAACATCTTCTCGTAGTTTTCTCTAGAAGAATAGTTAGGAATGACCTATAAATAAGAAAGCAATGATAAACTACGCTTTGCAAAACAGATCCAGACTCAAACAGAATTTACAAAATGCACAATTATTATAAATGTATGAGTGGGTTGTGTGTGTAGGCTACCATGCCATTGGTGATGACACAGCGTGGGGAGGAGGGCAAGCTGGGAAAGAGGCCAAGAGGATGGCCACTGTACATCACCAGAGTCTGCTCTTCAGTCATAGTGCTGAGGTAATGCAACACCAGCCAGAACTACACACAGACTAATGGTATGAATATTCTCTCACACTTATTTCTTTAATTCCCCCCCAATTCATTCACTTACACACACACACACACACACACACACACACACACACACACACACACTACCTGAGCCCAGTTGCTGAAAACTTGTCCATTTCCCCCATAGGTAACAAGCTCCTGTGGAAACTGAAATAGTAGGTTTTAATAAGTTAATGATACTGTTGACTGAAAGAAAGACTTCTTAGTTCAGGATTTCAGTATACAAGGTATACAAGGCTGTGAAAGAATGAAAAATATCACAATTACTGGACCCCCTAGAAATCTGTATGATAAAATGTAACATAAGAATTGCTACTAGGGTAAAGGGTACACCTGTGATGTGAGACAAAGGCCAAGTTTCTTAGTTATTAATCAGCATATACAAATGAAGCAATCAAACAGTATGCTGACCTTCATCAATAAGCATACAGCTATACAAAACAATTGCCTGTCTGTAAATGTTTTCACTTTTAAGGTAACAAATAGGAAGTTTAACATAACCAGAGCTATAATGAACTTTCAGTGTTTTTTGAATGTTGGTAAACCCTTTAGGTTTTTCTATATATCTACATAAATATGACCTAGCATATAACATAATCATATTTCATACAATTCCTAAAAGTAAATAAAGAAAACCCAGTTAAACAAATGAGACAAAAAAGCCATAACCAACCATATATACAATACATGCTACCATAAAATGGTTAAAGAATAATAAACTTAACCTTTTGATGAATCAATGTTCTGACCTTAATCCAATAGAATTGTTGTGGAAGGACAACGGCAGCATCCCAGAATTTAAGATGTTCTGTACAGATAAATGGACTAAAATTCTTCCAAGTTGACGACCAGGATTGGTTAACAGTCACTGGAACTATTTATGTTACTCACACATTAGTTTTATTAGTTTCTACTTTTGGAACTTTGTGTAAAAAACAAATAATGCTTTAGATCATACCTATGAAGAAATGTACAAAATTCTAAGTGTTCATAAAATTTTAAGCACCACTGTACCTAGAACATTCACAATGAGTAGGATAGTTAGAGAGGTAAAAATCTCTCCAGTGATTATTGTATCAAGACGGTAGCACTTTGGGGTCATCAAGTCTTCAAAAATACAATTAGATGCCACCTCCATGGCAATAAACTGGATATATGATTTGCTCTTATTGTAAACCAAACAGAAGTACACACAATTTGTCTTCAATTTATAGAAAAAAACTAATAGGTTTGGGAAGTAAAGATAAGTGAATTATCTTGAAATTACTTGAATAATAACTGTAAAAAGTGTGTGGATTCTACTAATGTCAATTAAATACAGTAAAGTAAACGAGATGGTAGGAGGCAGTAAAGGAG
This sequence comes from Parotocinclus maculicauda, assembly GCA_034780255.1. NCBI lineage: Eukaryota > Metazoa > Chordata > Actinopteri > Siluriformes > Loricariidae > Parotocinclus > Parotocinclus maculicauda. The sequence continues at coordinate 17,355 of JAUZSU010087312.1, forward strand.
ATGAGGTTGAACTATGAAGGTTGAAGACTGTGTTTTTGTCCACACCTGAGCAACAGCAGGATCCAGATTATTCATGATCATCTGCATGATGGCTGCAGCATGCCTTGTCTTACAGGGGTACTGATTAATGGGATATGCCCTGAAACACACACACGCATGCATGCACACACGCACACAGGTAAAAATACATAATATGTAGAAAAATAATAGATTTAGATACTTTATAGGTTCTGACAGCTTTTTTGTACTGAGATGGCATATTTTCATTGTTTGAGATGAAACTTGGAGAAGAAGCAGTAGATATTAAGAACTGAGTAAAACGTGTGTGTGCGTGTACCTCATGCGTAATGTAGGGCAGAACCGGTACATGTAGATGTGCCCATACTGAGTAAGCTCCTCTGCAAATTCTGGAGCCAGAATTGCATGCAGATTTGAAGGGAAATATCTCAGAGAATTCATCAGAGCCAGCTATTAAACAAGTCAGGTTAAATAAGGAGTTAGATTTTAACTTATATGCATTTCATAATATTATTAATAGTTATCAATTACAAGGCCTGTAATTTTTAATACGGTCTTTACTTTTTGCATCATCTCACTCTCTCCGTCTCCTTTTCTCTCCCCCTGTCTCCCTGTCTCTCTCTTACTCCCACTCTCCACTCTCCCTCTCTCCCTCTCTATCTCACTCTAATTATTGACAGAGCTACAAACATGGATCAAAAGCTCCTAAGGTCCATCTGCTAAAACATTTCACCACATAACCTTTGGAACCCAAGCACACTGTCCAAGTCTGAAAGAATAGTCAAGGATAAATGGCCCCATCACCACAGAGTTAGCATATACATCGTGATTAATAATAAACACAACAACATCTTAAGGTCATTATTATCAAGGTTATTACAATAACAGTAAAAATAAGAATTGCTCAAATACCATTTTTAATTACAAGGACCTTAATAAACACAATTAATAAATGTTTATGCACACACGCACGCACACACAAACAAAATGACAAAATTAAATTCGTTGTTAGGGGCTTATTTTTGTAAGTCCTAAGTTAATCAGGTTCCTTATCTTTGTAATGTAATCTACAGTCAAAGCATAAGCTAAAGTAACTGCTACATGTCAATTCTGTTTGGTTTTAAACTTTAGATATCACTGATATACTTTCTCTTTTTTTAGGGTACTACTCATACTCACCTAACTGCAACCATCTCATGGTAGTTGTGAATATTTGACAGTGTGAATATTCACAACATTTTTACAATATTCTAGGTTATTCTTAATCAGAAAAAGTGATTGTTTAAATAATGTAAATTTGCTCACCCGTTTCTCCTCTGCGGTGAGGTTTGGGGTACGAATAGGTGCATGAGGCAGATTTCGGTTTCTGCCGTTGTTGATTGGAAGGGGGTTCAGAGGTAACCCTCCACAAAGCTCCTGTAGACTTGTCATCACTCTTGCGTGAAAATGAAAATGTGGAATTACCAGACACTTCTGCACTGTTTCAGCATGACAGCAGATAGCACTACTATGTTCAACCCCACCTCCCCTTCCATTCATCCTATTGGATACATGTGCTTTTATCACCTCCTTCCCCAACCAAAACTGTATCTATTCCTCAGGTAACTATTGAGTATCAATTGCATGATGTGGCAAGCAGTCGAAATGACAAAAAAACCCACAAAGATTTCTAAAAATATAATTACAGACAAAGGCAAACAGCAGATGAACTGCTAATTAAAACAGCACAATATTTTTTCACTTGAAATTGTCAGACGGATGCATCTTTTTGTAAGAAAAAAAATTACAACAGCATATCATATTAACGCAGTCAACATAAAATACATTTGTTACAGAGAAGGGGACACAAGTCTCAGATTCACAATTAAAGTCCCAGTCAAGTCCCTAATTTCCCAAATGTCTCTACTTAATCTCACATGCTATAGACTCAAGACTTGACTTGGATTTGCATGAAGTGACTCGTAAAAAAACATGTTGTAACAAAAGCTGATTTGTTGCCATCAAGTCAGCAGTCCTTTTAACCCTGGGATGGGGAAGTGAGGGGCCAAAGTCCAGCAGCAGGCAGATTTCTCTGTTCTAACAGCTAAACCATTACTGAAACACAGCATGCTGTAAACATGGTGTTTAAAACAACAGGGCAAAACAACTAGTTGGCTTCCATGTAGTCTGGATAGCATTGTGCACTCGCAAGAAAAAAAATAACAGATTTAACAGTTGTCATCAGTAAATCTTCTATTAGCTTACAGCTCACAACCCTTAAACATGCAAAAATTGTAGCTAAATTAGCTAATATGCTAGCTAGCTAATATGCTTGCTATATACGCTACAGGATAACCAGACATGCATACCCACACATTAATGCATGCCACAGTCATCTGCCTTTTGCAAGTACAATAGGTCATAATATAATTTGTAATGCATATGTGATTGCCAAATCTTTCCTGTTACATCATACATTGTGTTCAATTTTAGACAATCTGAAAAAGCACTGCAGTGGTGACTGTATAAAAATAATGATTTAATATAATTCTACAAAATCCGGCTTACTAGAGAGCTATACTGAACCTGAAAGTTCTACTTTATTACAACACACTATAGCAATATACTGTAGTAAAGGATTTCTACTGCTGTTGCCATGAGTCAAGAGCTTGTATTAAGGCCAGACTTTTTTAATTGTTTATTCCTCGGATGTCCCTACTTAAGAATCTACTGAGGAGGGAGGAAAAAAATTAAAAGAAATCTTTATTTTTCAGCACTTTTCAATTTCTCGAGGACTATGTGGAATCA
>JAUZSU010087421.1:0-20158 GCA_034780255.1 Parotocinclus maculicauda
ATAATAGGATTTGTTTTGGTACTTTAGGATTTGGTCCGAATAAGCGGCTGGTCCCATTAACCGGAATCGACTGTATTTCATTTTTGTGAGCAGTATATATAGTCATTATACCATACCATTGCTAAAATATTGGTCTATGTAATCTAACGATGGCCTAAGACTTTTGCACGGTACTGGAAATATAATTTGAGTGAATTGAAAAGTGTATACAAAATTGATGCAACCCTCCCTAGATATTTAGGCTTGGGACTAAAGTTAGGATTATAACCTCTGTGGCTAGGGTTTTTCCATAAATGCGCCACTCAACCTGTACGTTGAAAGACCACCAGGGGCTTGGTAATGTGGCACTGCTGTTTCCAAGAACTGGCTCGACTGCTTTGGCAACAGCATAAAGGCTTTTACACACATGAAAATATTCAGACGTGATTTTGTCGGATCAGAACTATAAACACGATGTGGTTTTTGCAGGGAATTTTGCCACACCTGGTTCAATTTTCCCACAGTTGCTGAGCAAAATACAAGATTGACCATGACCTGCAGTCAGTGCTTTTTTTTTTTTTTAAGAGTCATTTACAGCATTCAATTTACACATCTCTTTCTTTACAAGCACTTCTTGTTGACCATGTTTTATTTCCCGTTTCCTGCTTTCTGATCTCCAGTTTCTAGATTCGGGCACATCCTGCTTCCTGTCTTCTTCCTGCTCTAATTCTGCACAACCCGGATTACTCTTGGCTCCCGGCTCTGGTAACAAACCTTGTGTCATGCTTCCTTATTAATTGTGTTAGGATAGTATTCAGACGTAGTTTCAGTGAGCCATGCATGGGACATCATAGTACAGATAGTTCCTGCCTAAGGTCCTTTGTTAAGCTCCGTGAAGTTCTGGATAAAATAGAAGCAAATCATGGCTTCATTTAAAAATGAGCTCTCATTCCGCTGAAGTTAGGCAATCCAAAACTATAAACTATAAGACACATATATGTATGCATACATATATGTATTCTGGGAAACAGGACTTTGCCGGGACAATGTGTTTGACAAAGTGATGTGAAGTAAAGTTAAAACTGAAGAAACAATGAGAAGGATAAAAATTTTTTATGTTTAATGATAGTAAAGTGGGCAAAGAGAGTATGAAACCCGAGTCTGTTCACATGACTGAACACAGAAGTTTGCAAAGAGATCAATGACGAGCTTTAAAATGGAGTAAACTACTGAAAGGACAGTAGAGGTTTGGGGTCACAGTAAGCCAGAAGGAAGGTAAAGAGCAAGACTGTTAAGTTTGTATGACAGACAGGAAGCAGTGATGTTAACCTATTATCTGTAAAAAAGTGAAAATAAAACTGAACACTAATATTTAATTTGGAAGATCTGAAGCGACATCGGCCTCAGTTTGTTGGCTTCCTTTGTTGCCCATTTCTAAAAGGGGAAGCTGTAATAATAAGTTTCACTTTTAATTGTCTACTCAAGATTAGGAACGCTGTCTCTCCACCTCACTTAGACCATCCAGTGGTGGAGTAGAAGGTGCATGTCCCACATCAGTGGCTCCCTCATTTCCTTAAAATATCACGCCTGATTCCAAGCCACCAGACTGTTATTCTGACCCCTCGAACATTTGACTTTAAAAGTGGGCAGGATGATAGTTCTGACCAGTACCATTCTGACCTAGCTGTTAGGAGGTCTTGGGTGCAGTGGTTCCACACACACGCACACACACACACACACCACAAACAGGGTCCGGATGACAGACCATCGGTAGAAAGGATCATTTAATCCACCAACAAATACAAGCAGCTCTAACAGTTTCGTTGTCCACCATCCAGACACAGGTGGCACCTTCACTACACACCCCTGTCACTCTCTCATTTCCAGGTGCTTAGCAGAAGGAAATTTGTTGTCACCCATTAAGTGTCCTGCTAGCCACCACTGCCTTCGTTTTCACTGGTGTCAAGGAGACGACTTTTGAACTGCTACGGCCCGGAACAGTATAATCCTTAGCAAATAATCCAGGTTCTGTTTGGGATTCAGTGATGTCCGGGTTCAAGTATGGAGGCCTGATGGTGAGCCCTTCAGTCCTGCCTTTGCTGTGGAGTGATACACTGCCCCTGCTGCTGGTGTGATGATCTGGGGAGCCTTCACATAGGATCAACCCTAGTAGTGATACGAGGGACACTAACAAATCAGCAATATGTGCAGGACATCCTGCAGCTACACGTATTCCCTCTCATGGCACAGCGTCCCACTGGCACAGCAGTGCTTGCCCACACACAAGTGTATCTCCGGAATATCTCCACAAGGTTGAAACACTTCCTTGGCGTGCCTGGTCGCCAGATTTATCACCTATCAAGCATTTATGGGAACAGCTGGAATGAAAGCTTTGGCAACCTGAATCTTCAGGCCCAGTTGCCACATTTGTTTGCCTCCATGCTTAACTGTATCTGATCTTTGATCCAGGCTAGAGGCGGCCTAACAGGGTGAATATAGCTTCCATTTAACTGTACTGTTTTCCAGAATAAACTTATCCTTTCGCTCTAATATTGTGATCACTTAGATAAATCCTCATTATAGTCATAAAGTTTCATCTCAACAACTCATTTTGTTAATAAGGGTACATATTTCCTAAACTAAGATATGTACTTCCACATCTGATATCTGCAGTGTCTGTTTTTTTAGAAGCATGTGATTCAATTCCCATAATTAAGATTGCTGCAAGTTCTTGATGAGATGCATGTTTAATTATCCAGGTAAGGAAATACCAGAGAGTTATTTCAGGTCATCTGGACACAAGGTTTTAGTGGGAGAAATGTTTCGTCTACGGGCCGGTGAGGAGAAGAATGAAGAGGTGCACAGCCTTGATAGGGAGGAATGACTGATTGAACATGGAGATAAAGAGGCCAGCTGTGTGAAAAGAGAACATCAAGCGAGAAGGGCTGAGAATAAACATCTCAGCATCTTACAATGCCGTACTTGCAGCTATTCCATTGTGAATAGCACGCATTAACGTTGCAAGTAATGGTCATGGCAACCTGCATATGAAACTGACCACACGTCCCATTGTTACGCAAATGTGCTGGTATCAGACGTTCTGCAAATGCAGTGGTTTTAAGATTGGGATGTTTTCCAAATAGCTGAGACTGAAGAATAGATTGGACTTTTGGTTGGTTATTAGGTCATGTATTGGGAGGAGTTTTGACTATGATGTAATCTTTTGGGAAAAGTTTGGGTTATATACTGGGTACTGTGACTACCGGTAATTTGGATAATATATAACATGGGTTCTGTTTTTTGTGGAATATATTGCTAGGCTTTTCTATATGGACCAGCAAGGTTTTGCCAAAACCATGACATAACATCTTGCAAGAGATGGTCGGCTATGATGTTAATATACAGGGAGGTATTCTGGCTATGACATAATGTGCTGGAAGGGGTTTCAGTAATGACACCGTGTATTAGAACCCAGTCCCACCATGCCCAGGTCCCGCCAGAGTGCAGTAACTCCCTCAATCATTTAGTTATTAAAAGACAATTTGACTCATTTACTACATTTAATTATTTCACTTAACATCTAGGCCACTCAAGGAGGATGGATCCCTTTCTGAGTCTTGGTTTTCCCAAGGTTTCTTCCTTCTATTTTCAGGGAGTTTTTCCTTTCCACTGTAACCCTACGTTTGCTCAATTTTTTATTGACCTTTTAAGATAATATAATATTGTAAAGCTGCTTTGAGACAATGCTTCATTGTAAAAAGTGCTATAGAAATAAATATGACTTTATTAGTACAACAAATGGCACTGGCTTTTTGGTTATGATAAAATAAGATGGATTTTATACAGTATATGTGAGGACAACCGTACCTGGAACAGGTATGGTTGCTATGTAATATATTGGAAGGGTTTATGTTTATTATTGACACACAGCTTTCCAATAAGTGGACTGGTTTTTTATTTGTACCCAAGTTTTTAGCTTTAGTCTTATCCAGTTTTCACCTGCTGTCTACATACAGAGTTAACATTTTGCTTATCTGGGAAAACATTTTTTGTGACACACTGGGCTAAAATTAGAGCTTCCCGTTTTGCAGCTAAGCTGGTGTAGGAGAGAGTCTTCGTGTTAGTGGATACAGATTTTGTTTTATTTGAATGTTTTGCTTGAAAGTCTGTCAGACCTTCGATAAAATCGATCTCTGTATGGCCAAATAAGCTCATAATTGCTTTATTATCTGTTTATACCTGCATAATTATTGGGCTTAAGAGTTCAATTTAAATGTTGTTTTCAAGAAGCTTTATGAGCTACACTGCTGCTTCTCTTTCTTTATATTTAAACAACAGGAATCAGTCTTGGGCAACATGGTGACTCGGTAGGTAGCACCTTCTAGCGTCGCAGCAAGACGGTCCCGGGGATAATCCCAGGGTTGGGGGGCCTGGGTCCTTTCTGTGTGGAGTTTGCATATTTTCCATGTCTCGGTGGGTTTACATAGGGTGCTCTGGTTTTCTCCCACAGTCAAAAGTCATGCATTAAGTTAACTGTGTATAGATATAACTATGGCGCTCAAATGGCCACTGATGCCGATAGCGATGTTACATAAGCCAAATAAACAAACAAATGTAAACCGCAATTTTAAAGGCTGAAAAAAAAAAACGGTTACTTTCCTTTCTTTTTCAGTAATGGTAACTGTTTTAAGTTTTATAAAAAATGACAATCATAATCTGATCCTAATAATCAGATTTCTCAGGGCATGTAACCCAGTTTGCTTATTCTAAGAGACATGGCTTTGTTTTGGGAATTTTTACATTACATTTACTTGACAATTAAATGCATTATATAGAGAGAAAAAGAAAATTGTGATTTAAGATTGTTGGTTGCACAGTGGAAATCAGATCATTACCCAAGTCATGTAAACCGAGAGCTTTCCCATCTAATTACTCATGTCCCTGTATAAATGCATTCAAGGTCATGAATATATGATTTAGTCGATGTAGTCACACTGTTTATATAACTTTGCAGTTTGGTCCTTGTCCCAACCCCAGTTTCATGGCCTCGGGGTACTGAGGGCTGTGGGAACAGGGGCTTCTATACTCTATAGGGAGAATGAACATGCATGGAGGAACACATGCTCCCTCTACCCATGCCTCGATTCGTTACAGCAGTTGGGAGATGAACCATAGTCTTGCCTTCCCTTTCTCTGACATGGCTAGCTGTGTCTTTACAGTACCTGGTCAAGCTGGAGTAACCAACAAGACTTCACCTCCATTGTGGTTGACTAGCACAGTGATCCACTTAGTGCCTTAAATAGCTCCTTTTTCTTCTGAGAATATTTCTCCCCATATCTTCTTAGAACAGAGGGTCCAGCCATGAGCTACTCATTAGTAGTTTCGTGGCATCAGTGGTGCCGAAGTATTGACTTGATATTGACCTTTTGAATGCTTGTTCTTTCCACACACAGACAGCAGCATTTTGATCGCTTTTACTTTGTTCGCACCTGGCCTTATTACACCTGTGATTTGACTAAAGTAACTATTTTGCAGCACCACCTTCATGTTGTGATCATGACTGGACTGATTGTTCAAAATAAAATAAAAAATAGGATGTCATCAGTTACTACAGAAGGCTTGAGTGATTTCCTAGAAGTGAGTTCCATCATGCGTTTAATCACTGAAAAGAAATTTGCAGAAACAATGGCGATAGAGGTTCTTAACTGCATTACGTAGGAATGCATAAAGAAGCTGGATACATTCAGTGCACCAACAAAATCTGTCCCCGAAAGCAGCAAACCTTTCAGGCTTCAATACACACAATGCTCCCATCTCCATCTGCCCTCCCTGTTAGACCTTTGCATCTCTTCAATGAATTAAAGTATGAACATCTTGTAACTAAAGCTCCACTAAGTAGAAACAGAGGCATCAGGGATGGAACTACATTTTGATAGAGGTCTTGGGGATTTTAACTCATGGTCCAACTGGTTGCAAAGGCATTGGATATGGAACCCCTGGTCCAACTGGTTATTGAGGTGTTTAGTATAGAACAGTATGATCTGAATAACACACCCATAGTCTGACATGACATAGAGGCATTGGGAATGGATTGGAACCTGTAGTCTAATCCCAGATCATAGAATGGAACTGGTCTGAGTGGTCATAATGATACTGGGGATAGAACCCATCATCTGGCTAGTTACAGTGGCAGTGAGGATAGAATCCTTAATTCAACTGGTGAACGAGGCACTGGGGATAAAACCAATAGTTCCAATTTTTATAAAGGCATTGGGGATTGAAGCTGCGGTCCAACCGGTTGCAGAGGCATTGGGGATTGAAGCTGCAGTCTGACCAGTTGCAGAGGCATTCGGGATTGAAGCTCTGGTCCGACTAGTTGCAGAGACATTTAGGATTGAAGCTGTGGCCCGACTGGTTGCAGAGACATTTGGGATTGAAGCTGCGGTCCAACCGGTTGCAGAGGCATTGGGGATTGAAGCTGCGGTCCGACTGGTTGCAGAGGTATTTGGGATTTAAGCTGCAGTCTGACCAGTTGCAGAGGTATTTGGGATTGAAGCTGCGGTCCGACTGGTTGCAGAGGTATTTGGGATTTAAGCTGCGGTCCAACTGGTTGCAGGGGCATTGGGGATTGAAGCTGCAGTCTGACTGGTTGCAGAGGCATTGGGGATTGAAGCTGCGGTCCGACTGGTTGCAGGGGCATTGGGGATTGAAGCTGCGGTCCGACTGGTTGCAGGGGCATTGGGGATTGAAGCTGCAGTCTAACCTGTATTCAGAGACCCATTCCTGACCGGTTACAATTATATTAATGATGCTCATGGCACAGCTGGCTACAGAAGCACTGGGAATATAACCCCTGGTCTGACTGGTTACAGAGTCATTGTAAATTTCATCCCATGGTTCAGCTGGTTAATGGGCATTTAGAATGGAACCATGGGCCAATTTATTACAGAGGCATTAAGGATAGAAGCTGTAGTCCAAATTTTTATGAAGATTGGAGATTTGAAGTCGTGGCCCTTCTGGCTGTAGAGGTATTGGAGATGGAACCTATGATACCATATGATGCCAATGGGGGCAGAAAATATAAGGCATCTAATAAGCGTGGTATTAATGGTGGGAACCAAACGCTTAATAAAAGACGATCAGAAAAAGGAATTTTGATCATATTAGAAAGTTAAATTTCCTTCATATTATCTTTCTTGTACATACAAACACCATTTACAAATCACAAACCCTCCAGTCAAACAATCCACCAGGCCACCATAAGATCCACAGTGAGGTCTAGATCTGGAATCGTTTCACTGAACTCCATGGTGTGACTGATGCAGAAACCACACAGTTGGACGACGGCAGTAAATCACATCTGTGATTTTTCAATCTCCCCTGATACAACCAACGTCTTGAATTTGAAACACAGGCTTCTTCACCATCTGTTCAGGCATTATGTTGATCTGGAAGCTAATGAATCTAACGGACACATGGCGTCTAAGCAGAAAATGCCACAGATTTCCCTCTATGGTCCGAGCAGGTTACGGGTAGATTTATTAACACGTTATTGTCTTATAACAGCACTGCTTTGAACAATGATTCCTCTAGATTAAGTTTTTATGTTTAAAGACCATCACGCTGCACCTGCCTGTGGGGCATTTTTGGTCCAAAATGTAGGGCGCTGGGGTCTACCCAGCAGCACAGAGTGCAAGGCAGGGACCAATCCTAAACAGGGTGCAAACGCACACACTTAAGACTCTACCCAGATGCCAACTGACATAATGCATGCCTTTATATAGTTATAACCAATTTAGCAGCATTCGAACAAAAACATGTGAAATTTAAAATAAATGAGATTAGGAATAATTCATGGTGCTGACTTGACGGAGAGGGACATGCAATTCCACAGCTTTCCCAGCAGATGCTGCCAAACCTGCAGAAATGCATGATTACATATGAAGGGACATCTGGCGGTGGAAGAGTGAAACTACACTCTACATTGCTTAAAAAAAATTGGGGATATTTCATTTTAAGTGATTTTGGTTGGAATTCCAGGCTGCCTTCTGATCATCCCAAGCGAAGAGGAGTCTAGATGGGAGGTGGAAAAAGATTGGAGTATGCTGTATACAGGATAAATGCAGAAATTGGACTATGCATTCTGCCCTCCTGCTGGGTCGTGAGTCATGCAAGTACAATTGGCCATGCCTGAGGCAAGGAGGTTGCAACAGCAACTTTCTATACACAGCACAGGCAGGACATAACCATTACATAAAGGGTGGCAGGTACACTTTTATTGCCTTTATTTGTTTACAGTCTTGCCCAAACATTTTGAGAATGGCACAAAGTTTGGTTGCAGTAGTTTTTATGGTGGTAATGCATATTAACCAGATTGTGAAGAGTGATCAGATGAATTGCAATTAATTTCAGTGTCATTCCCTGCCAAGAAAATGAGCTCATCGCAGAAATGACTGCATCTGAGCCTTACAAAATATCCTACTAACATAATTTCAGTGATGATCTCGTTAGCTCAGAAGAAAAGGTTAATGAGAACAAGACAGCTGATTTTACTCTGTCATGCTCATTAGAAGAGCAGACTGGTTGCTTTAAAAGGGGAGTGGTGCTTTTCTTCTGGTAACCATGGTTATCTCTAAGGTTACATGGCAACAAAAGGATTTCACAATTAAGGACATGGCTGCTTGTAAGATAGAGCCCCAACCAACCATTTATCAAATCATCAAGGGTAAATTGCAATTGCCTCCTTGGCCACAGGACGGCCAAGAAAGTCAAGCAAGCGTCAGGCCTGTCTCCTAAAGAGGATTGAGCTATGAGAGCAGGTCACCAGCAGTACAGAGAAGCAAAAAAAGCCACTTCTCTCCAAGAAAAGCATCAAGGACATCACTGACATTCTGCAGGAAGTATAGGGATTGGACTGCAGAGAACTGGGGTAAAGTTATTTTCTCTGATAAAACACCCTTTAAGGACATCTGGAAAAAAATATTTTCCATTTCCATTTTAAAACAAAAGGTGAGAGCTACCCTGAGTCCTGTATCATACCAGTGGTACCATACCAACCTGAAACCATTGATGCTTCACATTCAGGGGAGTGGGTTTGCTCAAAATTGTACCTAAAACATAATGATGAGGCAAAGAATAAGGAACAGTATCAAAACATCCTCCAATAGTAACTTCTCCCAACGATCCAGGAGCAATTTGGAGATGAACACTGCTTTTTCCAGCATGATGGCGCATCAGGTCACAAGGCTAAAGTGATCATTAAGAGATTCAGTAAACAAAATACTAAACTTTGGGTCCATGGCCAGAAAACTTGCCAGATCTCAATCCCATTGACAAAAAGAGGGTGGAGAAACAAAAACCCAAAAACTCTGATCAACTCCAAGCTCCTATTAGACAAGAATGGGTTTCCATCATTCAAGATTTTGCCCAGAAGCTCAAATCCATTACACTGAAAAATTTTTTTTTAAAGAAGTCTTAAGTTACACCTTTGCTTGAACTAGATGCATTTGGCAATAAAAAGTAAGTGTATGGAATGCTTCTAATTGTACTGCATTATACATTATAAACATCTGACAAAACGTTCTAAAAAAGAAACAGCAAACTGTGAAAACCTAAATTTGTGACATTCTTAAAACTTTGGCCCCAACTGTACGTGCACACTTTAAGGATTCAGACAGCAATTAAATTTGGTTTGATCCAATTGACAGAAAAAGGCTGCAAACCATCTGGTCTACTGAGAAGAACAGGGATGCCCCCAAATTACAGCGGTGTGGCACTAATATCCACTTATTCTTTATGGAAAGATAACTTTTCAGATTTTATCTTGCATTCTCATCACAGCCACCGGAAAACCCAGAATGGTGTTATGGGCAAATCTGAAATGATAATAAATCTTTTCTTTAATAATGGAAAGTTTTTTGGACACAGACACTACTGATGGCCGCTTTTCCTGGGTAGAGCGTATAAATAAGTCACATATAGACAGTGATAAAACCGTATCTATTGTCTGTCAGACTCCATTAGCATTTAGAACAACAAAACACAAACGGCGGTTTTCCCCATTTCATAATAAATATCCCTTACAAGACAAGTTATTCTTAGATACAACAACACACCTGCTGTTCAATCGCCCGAGATCCAGCGTGTAACAGAAAGAGCGTTTAAGATTCTTATCTATGTTTAGTAGTGCCCTCCAAGATAAGGATTTAGTAAATAAGGGGCATGTCTGTTTATAGGCTCACGTTTAAAGTCTACAAACAGTGTTCATTACACATTCAGTGTCTTTTTTACTGCAAAGATGATATCCTTGATTTGGGGTACGCTGTTGTCTTCCAAAATCTTGGCATATGGCATGGGGATGTCCACTCCTGTGACTCGAACAGCAGGGGCGTCCAGATAGTTAAATGCCGGACCTACGATTAGAAAGGACAAAAAGGACGAGTTATGAGAAAAATCAGAGCAACCTTTTGTTCCCCAAGGCAAAATAAGGGATCATATATAATGAGCTTAGCGGGAGCTTTTCCGCCTGCACAAAGCAAATGCTGGGTCAGACTGAACACTTCCTCGACCCTGCTCAAGATGAAAGGAATCATTCATGGGAGCAGGAACTAGACACCAGCATGCTCTGGATGAAAAGCCAGCCCATCAAAAATACAGCTTTTCTAAACTGAAATTCTGTTCTGTTAATAGACTGTGTTCTTAACAGCAACTAACTACATATTCTGTTTTCTCTCCAGTAACAGTTCACACACCAAGATGTTCTTCCAGTACCAGTGCCCACATTAGGAGATTCTTCTATTATCGGTTCCAGCTCAAGCTGTGTCATCACTGAATGTCTTATGCATGTAAAACTTTCCCGCAGAGGCCAGGAGAATCTAAGACGACTGAACCACGTAATGCCGACACGCATGTTCTCTACGCTACATTATATTCTATAGTTTTATATTCTCTTTTTTATTATCTTTAATTTATTCAAGTCTAGAAATTATTATTATATTTTTAAAGGGGGCAGCATGGTGGCTCTGTGGGTAGCACCGATGCCTCGCAGCAAGGTGGTGTCGGGTCCTCCACGTGTCTGCGTGGGTTTACTCTTTCCACAGTCCAAAGACGTGTGTTAGGTTAATTGGTGTCTCTAAAGTGTCCTTCATTTAAGGAGTTTTTCCCTAGGTACTGCCACCCCAGGTTTGCCCTATTAGGGCTTAGATATCTGTAAAGCTGCTTTGAGACAATGCTCCGTCGTAAAAACTGCTACAAAAAGAGTTTAAATAATTAACGTTTTATAGCATTGGATCAACAAAGAAGCTTAACGTTACATAACACCAGACCTACATATCCACCACCAACAAACAGGATTCAATCAGTCTAAAGCAAAACCAAGGTTTGCTCCAACAGAGGACCGAATGTGGGTTTGTCTCATTTTTATGCCTAAAGCAACATAAACAAGGGTGAATCCACGAATGCTGTGTATTACAGTGTGTGTCAGGGCACAGGATAATTTGCTGGTCAAATAAAATATTGATTCCATGAAGTCATCAAGCCTTTTTGGTCTCAAGGGTCTGTAAACATGAGGAAAAAACACTTGTATTCCACACCCACTCAAACAATCAGAACAATGCAGCATGTTTAGCAGCCTGTCAATCACTGCCTGTTGTTGCAGAAAGTCACTGCAAGGTCGTTCTGGGAAACAAGTCAAGAGTCCAAGCAGTATGTATTTTAGGAAGCAATTTCATGCTTTTGCTAGAGTTTTGAGCTGCACCTGCTAATTAGGTTATGGTTATTTACACACACACACACACACACACACACACACACTTAAGTTGGGCCGTTGTGTAAAACAATTAAAAACAGAATACGATGATTTACAAATCCTTTTCAACCAATTGAATTGAATACACCACCAAACAAGCTCATTAGTGTTCAAACTGATAAAATTTTTACATTTTCACCTTTTCTTTTAACACTCAGTAAGTGTTTGGGAACTGAGGACACTAATTGTTAAGCTTTTTAGGTGGAATTATTTCCCATTTTTGCTTGATGTACAAGCTCAGTTGCTTAACAGTCTGGGGTCTCTGTTGTCGTATTCTGCACTTCATAATGAGACACATTTTCAATGGAAGACAGGTCTGGACTGCAGGCAGGACAGTCTAGCATCTACACTCTTTTACTGAGAAGCCACGCTTTTGTAACACGTGCAGAATGTGGTTTGGTTTTGTCTTGCTGAGATAAACAGGAGAGTCCCTGAAAAAGACGTAGCTTGGATGGCAGCATATGTTGCTCCAGAACCTCCATGTACTGTTCAGCATTAATGGTGCCTTCACAGGTGTGTAATTTATCCATGCCATGGGCACGAACATACCCCCATAACATCAAAGATGCTAGCTTTTGAACTTAGCGCTGATAACAATCCGGTCATTTTCCTATTTGGCCCGGAGGACACGATTTCCAAAAACAACCACACGACACTTTCACTTTGCGTCTGTCCATCTCAGACAAGATGTTATTGATATATGACTTTTGCTTTGCGTTGTAGTTTTAACTTGCACTTGTAGATGGAGAGATGAACTGTGTTCCTGATCCCATGTGCTAATATCCGTTACAGAATGACATCGTTTTGTAATGCAGAGCTGCCTGAAGGATCGAAGGTCACAGGCATACAATGTTGGTTTTCGGCCTTGCCGCTTACTTGCAGAGATTTTCTCCAGGTCCTATGAATCTTTTGATGATATTATGGAGTGTAGATGATGAAATCCCCAAATTCCTTACAATTGCACGATGAGAAATGTTGTTCTTAAACTGTTGGACTTTTTGCTCATGCAGTTGTTTACAAAGTGGTGAACCTCACCCCATCCTTACTTGTGAACGACTGAGCCTTTCGGGGATGATGCCTTTTTACCCAATCATGACACTCACCTGTAGAATGTTCCAAACAGGTGTTTTTTGAGCAGTCCTCAACTTTCCCAGTGTTTTGTTGCCCCTGTCCCAAATCTTTTGGAATGTGTTGCAGGCATCAAATTCGAAATGAGTAAATATTTGCAAAAAACAATTAAGTCTATCTGTTTAAACATGCATACATACATACGTGACTAGTTTTGAGACAAGATCCTTGTTTATAGATATATCCTTGTGTGTGTCACTGTGCTGACAGCAACATTAAACAAACTTGCATGCTAAATGCTGTACAAAAATATGAATAGTCACAGTTGAGACTAGTACATTAGATTGACTTTTTTTTACCCTCCATGATCCTGGCACAGATCTCGGCTCCGACTCCAAACTGGGGCCATCCTCCCTCAACCGTTATCAGATGGTTGGTTTTCATCACGCTGGCTTCAATAGTTTCCACATCAAGTGGTCTAATGGTTCGAAGGTTAATGACCTGCAAGTTGAATGAAGATCAATAGACATTAACAAACTAAAGCTAAATTACATTCTCAGTTACCGAACATTACACACGAGTCTACCTGTTGACTCACCTCACAATCGATCCCCTCTTTGGCCAGGACAGCAGCCGCATCCAGACAATGACCAACCATTCGGGAATGTGACACAAGGGTGATGTGACTTCCTGTGTGAAACAGACACCACAAACTCAGTCGCCACCTAAGCAATAACACGGGATTATGCCCAAACCCTACGTTCTCTCACACATATTTTTTAACCATATTAGTGTAGACTGGCTTCTAGTGGGTGCTCTAACTCAAGTTAAATGCTGGTCTCCAGTATATGATCCTGTTTCAAATGTGTAGAATACATCTACACACCTTTAATAAACCAAACTGAATCTGTGTACAGGTCTGCACCATTAAATGACTAAAACATAAACATGCATGGTGGAATATAAACAGAAATAAACATTCCTCTCTATCTGCACACAACCAAGAGGGAATGAGTCCAGTTGAAGCAACACTAATACCTTTTAAACAATACCTTTTAGGCTAAAGTAAGGTTTAAGAAATACCTTTTAGGTTTACGTAGGTGAAGCCAGAATGGAGCTTATAGCGTTAATCAGCGTTATCATTTCACGTCTGTAATTGTGTCCTAAAGGTGTCCATGCATGACCCAGACCATAACGCAGTTTCTACTTGTGCATGTAGTTAAAGCAATGTAGTAAACCTAAAAAATACATTATTTTAATTAGATATACTTCTCACAAAAATTAGGGAATATTTCATATAACATTTTAAAATATCCCCAAATGAAATATCCCCTCATTTATGTGAGCAGTGTTCACAAAAAAGAGATCAAAACATCAAAGTATAAAATTAATATCTACTCGCTAAACCTTTTTAACTTGCTTTTAAACTGCGCTTACCTGTATAAGCACAATTACTATGAACAGGAAATAATGTTGCTTTTCTGGACCCGGTTTGCATGTTACAACATCACCACTTCAACCCCACTCCTTAGCTGATCTTACCTGTTCTCTCAACCTTTGCTTTTCCGATTGGGATGGTGAAATCTTTAGCCTGCGCTTCCTGAGACAGCTCGAATGCCACTCCATACATGAGCTCATTCTCCAGCACGACCACTGTGAAACGACACCAAAAAAAACCCCAAAACAAATGATAAATCATTGTTTACAAGGAAGAGACACAGAGACTCATCCCTCACTCGCAGATAAAAATGTAGAGTGTGAGCGAAACATTTCCCAGCTTTACAATTTATGATTTATGTTCTAAATCCCAAATTGAGAAAGCCTACTGCAACAGTGGCAAGTAAAGGCTCCCTAAACCTTGGTGAGAAACAAGACTCAAAAAAAGGGACCCAACCTGCTTGGGTGGCTTAGATGTAATATGTAAGACTTAAGCAAGTTATCTAATTTAAATTAAATATTCTGAAGAATACAATAAAATATAGAACATACAACTTTTTTTATTTCATAGAAATAATATGCATATCGGAATTAAGTCTGAATCTGTCGGATCTCGTGTCCATGGCTGGAAATCTTGGTGGCGTGACATGGCATGCTCAGTCGACTGGAGGAGGGAAAGGGGTTCGTGCCCTCTGTGGTCCAAGTACAGTGAGGCTGGGGCTGATGATGGAGGAACAGCTTGGGTGGGGCTGAGGTTCAGGAACATCTTAGTGGGCTGGACCTGATGTGACAAGCTATTGAATTGGTATAAAAATGACAGAGCTACTTTATCGTAATGCATGGACATCCCTGATAGTGTGCCCCACTCTTAAGCCCGAGACACTCCTGATTCTAACCAACCAAGTCACAACGGAGGACTTTATTAAACTTTAACAAAGTGAAGAATTCTGCTCCTGTGTAAAGTCTTTACCTGGGTTATCGTCTCTGATGGCTGCTTTAAGGAGCCCTTTGGCATCCTCAGCGTTCCAGGGGCTTACGACCTTTAATCCGGGACAGTGACCATACCAGGCAGCAAAACACTGCGAGTGCTGGGCTGCTACACCCGCAGAGGCACCGTTGGATCCTCGAAACACGATGGGCACGGACTGCTGCCCGGCGGACATATAGTACGTCTTGGCCGCGGAGTTGATGACCTGATCAATGGCTTGCATGGAGAAATTGAAGGTCATGAACTCACAGATGGGCCTTAGGCCAGCCTGGAAGATATTAGACACAGATGTTAGATTTTAAATTCTGGATACAGCAGAAACATACAGACAGTCACTGATAGACTTTGATTCATCACTCCATAATCCTTTTTCCACTGATCTTCATTCTGAAATTTATCACGTTTTAGCCTTTTTACTCAAGTCTTAAACTCTGAAAAAGGTGGTTGCTTGCTTCCCTACGTAGAAGGGTCAATTTGGCATCCCAATGAAGTTGCCAGTTTCATGTCTTTAATGCTGCACACACATTCGCTTAATTCTAATATATAAACTGAGAAAAGTGCCGATGGGCCGATCCACATTTTTTTCAGGTTCCGATAGAGGAGGTTTTTTTTTTTTTTTGTATTTTCATTTTATGATAGTTATTCTCTCTGCTGTGTTTAAGGTAAAAACATGTCTTGCTTTTCAGCGTTTCCATACTAAAAAAACTCCACAAATGACATTTCAGTTAAACCAACATCTAATACTACACTGCTTACAAAATGGGATACATAATTTTGTAATATCCCCTCATTTTCGTGAGCAGTATATTTGCTCAGTTGCAGACTGAAGTTGACATGTATCAGCCCTGTCCATCTGATTTCTCTGATCTAACGTTGGCCTAAAACTTTTACCCGGTTTTGTAAATTCTCATTTACAGCATGCAGACTTACAGACACACTTACAGTGACTTTCAATCTTACAGGACAAACTCCAAGCTACTGGCAAGTGTTTTTGGTTCAGTGATTGAGTACCGTCATCATGGTGACACCATACATGTACCATTCTATACTTAAACTTAATAGGAAACAAAAAACAAACTCACCATGGCAGCACCTACAGCAATACCAGCGAAGCCCATCTAAAAAAATAAAAAATAAAAAAAATAAATAAATAAATAAAAAAAGAGGCTATTTTAAATTAAACTAAATTTTTGTTTAACTGGTTTACAGATCTGTTACACTGATCTGATCCTATCTAACATTCAAGTGTAAACAAGTAGCTGTAATCTGTATACAGTGTTCCCTCGTTTATCGTAGGGTTACGTTCCAGAACCACCCGCGATAAACGAAAATCCGCAAAGGCTTAAGTGTAGGGCTTAAATGAATTCAGTTTATAATTAAACTTTCACAAACAGCAAACACAAAACCGCAGATAAAAACTTGTCATGTTGCAAAGTAGCGACTCAGGCGGGCGTTGCTCTAGTCTTACTTCAAATTTTTGGTGAGTATTTATACGCTGAGTAAATACGCTTATTTACTGTAAATCGTCATATTTTATGATTTATAACATTCCTTTATTGTTAGAATTTATATTTTTTATATAATTTTTTTCTATAAAGTATGATTTTTTTTTTAATGTAGAGTTCCGCAAAAACCCAAGAAACAGCAAAAATCCACTATATATTTTTTCCAGTAATATTTTTTGAAAACCCGCGATGCACTGAGTCCGCGAAAGGTGAACCGGGAAGTGGCGAGGGAACACTGTACATAAAAACACAACTCTATGATATGCAAATCCTTTCCAACCCATATACAATTGAATATTACTACAAAGACAAAATACTTAATACGTAAACACATACACTGTAGTTTTTCTTTGCAAATTTCTGTTGCAAATCATCATAATGTTTTTACAACTTCCAAAATTCATTGGAATTGGGGCTGTATATAACATGTCAGCAAAAAGAAAGCGTGTTCATAGCTTACATATGTTCATTATTGTTCAACAATTGTGTGTCTCAATCAATTATTATTACTATCCCAAAGAAACAACAAAAAACCAAAACCTGTATTAGTTGACCAAAAACGTGATACAAATAACAACCAAAAGTTACGACGAAAGAATAATTTGCCAACAAATTCATAATCATTTCGATCATCAAGATCACAGAGCTGACAGGACGGGGGCGCTGTTGAAGCAGATGGCCCCTTTCTTGGACGTCTGTGCCACACCTGCTGCACTCAGAGGGGCACACACGTAGTCTTATTTGCATACACAATACTATAGAATGCACATATATGGACAATATTCATCAATCTTAACGAAATCCTGTGTTTTAGCTTCGAGTGAAACGTGCACCGGTTTCACCAAAGTAACTTCAAGCGCTCACCTCTGTAATAGGTGTGTCTATGATGCGTTTATCTCCATACTTCTTCCAAAGTCCTCTGCTCACCTGTACCGAAAAAGGTTTTGACAAATTCAGCACAAAAGCAGCAAAACGTCCCGCGCCGGCTCTGTAACTTCTTTCACTAACCTTATAGGCTCCGTCGTACTGAGCCACCTCTTCACCGAGCAGGAACACTCGCTCGTCCCTCTCCAGCTCCTCATCCATGGCCTGGTTGAGAGCATCTCTGACTGTCACCTGCACCCAATAAGTCAGAGTACAGAGAAATCCTAATCAATCCGATGAGTTTTACTTTACTTCTTTATTACAGTCAAGCTGTAACAAGGTTTAAAGCAATTGAAGCCTCAAACAAATCATCCCTGGATCTGCTTTGCTAGGGGTAAACAATATGACCAAAATCTTCTACCCTAGCACATGACATTTTATATCATACATGCATTTTAAATGCATTTCAAATGGTATAGAAACTATTTTATGTGATCTATTGTTAAAGAACTGATACCCAGCTCAGCCCTGCGATTTTAAAACGATTGCTGAAATGCATCGTCATGGATCTTTATTTCTTTATGCTTTAATATCTTTAGGTAAGTAAGTAAATCCAGAAGTGAGGTACCGTTCTTATAATGACTTAGAAACAATGGTCTAACCTTTAAAGAAAACCTGTCTGGGTTTATGGATCTGTGCTTTCACGTTATTTATGCCAATTTCTGACCCGACCGTCTGAACGTCACAGCAGAAATCGAGACTCATCAGACCAGGCAACTGTTTTCCAGTGTTTGAATTGAAGCCTCAGTTATCTGTTCTGAGCTGACAGCAGGGGCACTCTGTGTGATTTTCTGCTCCTGTAGCCCACCTGCTTCAAGGTTTTACATGTAGTTTATTCAGATATGCTCCTCGGAGTTCCTCGGTTGTACCAAGTGGATATTTGAGTTCCTGTCATTTTTCTATCAGCTCGAACCAGTCTGCATTTTCACCCAGAGAACTGCCCTCACTGGATATTTCCTCTTTATCAGACCCTTCTCTGTAAATCCTAGAGGTGGAACCGTGTGTGAAAATCATATATCATCAGTTCCTGAAATACTCAAGACAACCATGCCACGTTCAAAGCAACTTAAATCACATTTCTTGCCCATTCTGATTGATTCAGGAACTCAGCTTGATTATGTCTAGATGAATAAATGAACCGCGTTGCTGTCATGTGAGAATGAGATATTTGTTATAATGCAGCTGAAAGGGTGTACCTAATTAAATGTCCAGTAATGTGTATTGTATAGGAATAGCGTTTAAAGTACGATAAAGACGATTGACATAAAGTGAAACAGATAGCAGAAAGTTTAACTAGGAACACATTAATCATTTATATGATCCAATCTGTATGCACTGCATTAACTGTGTTATGTCGCTAAAGCTAAAGCTAACCCTTGATATTGAAGGTTAGCGCCTCGTTGCTAACCTGCACAGCAGCAGGAGAAGATTTATGTATCTCCCTCCTGAGGACAGCTGCCACTGCATTCTGTTAAAACACAACACATTTATTACAACCCAGACGACACAAAACCGAATTAAACGGATTTACTGTTTAATAAAATAACATTATAATAACGAACTAACCTTTCCCGACCGAAGAAAACACCTCAGAGACGCCATCTTTCAAGCTGCCCCACTGTCCTCTATTTGGAGGCGGAACTGTCAGAAGTCTGTTATCCAATGACAAACGAGGCAATTACATAACAGCCAATCAAACCTTTGAAGGAGCGCCCGCAAGATTACATCGTCCAATCAGAAAGGGTTTTTCTCAGCGGGTTAGGCAACAACTGGAAAAGACTACAGGCACGAGAATTAAAACGATGACTTCATTTGAAAAACAGATATATGTATATTCTATTATTTTGTAAATCAAGTTTTTTTATTTGTAGGTTCCAGCTAATGATAATAAAACTACAATTGGGTTGTTTTGAGAAAGTAAAAACAACTGAACGAAATAGGAAATATTTACAAAATTTTACTTTATCGAATAATTGTTTTTTAATATTTCATATTTTTTTGGTCAGAAGAAGAGAAATCCACTTTTCCATGTTAAATGATGTTTTTCAAGTTAAATAACGCCGTGTAACAAATAAGGAATGCAAATTTATAAGTAATAATAATAGTAAATATAAGTAAATATAATAATAATAATAAGTAAAGTGCTACAATGTAACACAATTAATAGGAAATATTAAACATTTATAAAATTATTTCTTGATAAAATTAGACCAGATTATAAAACCGACGAATGTGCTTCTGTTTTAATCTGCAGTATTTCAAAAGTGGAAGCAAAAGTTAAACTATGGCTATTAAGAATAAAACAGCAGACATGGAAAGTCTATCCATTACCATAAAAAATGAATAAAAACGAATCGGATTTATCTAACATTATACAACAGTTAGTTCCGACCTCGCAATCTGATTGGTTGAGAAGTGTTCTAGCCGTGCTGATACGTGATAACAGCACGG
>JAUZSU010087531.1:0-20152 GCA_034780255.1 Parotocinclus maculicauda
TCCGATTAAGCGGAATTTTGGTCCAAATAAGCGAATAAAATTACACGTATATAATAGGATTTGTTTCGGTACTTTAGAATTTGTTTCGGTACTTTAGAATAAGCGGCTGGTCCCATTAACTGTATTATGATGCAGTTTGACTTCACACATCTCTTTTTTGGACTCCTCCAGACACCATATATGCCTCAAACACCACCAGATTGGGTATATATCATAATGTTAAGATTTAGCTTAATGTAACGTCAAGAGTAAACAATAAAATGTGTAAAAATTTAAGTGTCTTTCACTGTAAAAGAGTTTGTACTTGTGCACCCAGTTAGTCAAATCTTTATCAATACTCTAATGTTTTGCCTTTTAGGGAAAATGCTTTAACTATTTGTCATTGGTTCTTAGTAAGCATTAGTGAGTATAGATTTTTAAAAATAAACTTCTCTCTTCCACGTCCTTTTTCCTCTTCGCCTGTGGTGTTCTGTATCAGCCTGGATCAGTGTCTTTCATACTGTTCTGTCAGTTCAGAAAATAACAAAAGGTGGATACAAATCCACTTCAGCAATGTCAGTCATGTCTATGCACAATATATAGCCAAAGGTTTGTGGACACCTCACCAGAAATATATTTTAGTATTAGTATGAATGCAATACTATGCCTTTACTATACTCTGGTGGCTTTTTATTCGATTTTGGAACTTGACTGTGAGGTCAGGCACTGAGGTTAGACAATAATAATTGCTATTCCAACTTTCAGTTGCTATTCCAAAAACCCATCTGATTAAAGTCAAGGTAATGTGCAAGCCAGAGACATTCCCCATAATAGGTAAACCATTTGTTTAGGAGAGCAGGATATAAACCTATTTCAAGTGTGTGTGGTGGAAATAAGGTGACAACTACAAATACAAGTGTGTGTTGCCTACAATCAAGTATAGTGGTGAGAACGTCATGGTTTGGGGCATGGTTTTGAGTGCTGCCGGCTGTGGGGAGCTACAATTGAATGAAGGACCTATGAATGCCAACATGTACTGTGACATACTGAAGCAGAGCATGATCCCTTCCCTTCGTAAACTGGGCCGCAGGGCAGTATTCCAACATGATAACATGAGTTAAGGCAGTGCTGGAAAATATCATATAGCTACACAAAATATTGACACTTTGGGCACAATTTGTCCATTTTCACTTAGGGCTGTTAATACAATGATAGGGACAATGATGGGACTGCGGTAGCCTAGCGGTTAAGCTACTGAACTCTGGACCTGAATGAACCTGATGATCTGCCAAGCTGCCACAGTTTGGTCCCTAAGCAAAACCCTTACCCCACCATTGTTGAATTGTAAGACTGTATGAGTTGTAAGTCGCTTTGGATAAGGGCGTCTGCTAAATGCCGTAAGTGTAAATGTAATGTAAATGGGTGAAGCACTCCTCCCGAATCTCAGTAGTGGCTATGCAAGCTAACCATCAGTGTGCACACTGGACCCTGGACATTGTCAGTTTGATCTGCCACCATCTGGCAAGAGATACAGGATGATATGATTTCACACAGACTAAATAAACTGTTATTTTACCAGAGTTGTGGCCTATTCAGTTCTGACCCAAACCATAGAAGTCAAAGAACTGATCATGTCATTGACCAGTGGTCCCCAAACATTTTCTGCAGCGCTTCCCTTTTGCATATAAGAATATTTTAATTGCAATTCATACAAAACTGCAACTTATTATACTGATAGAACAAAACAAATTACGTGACTTTTACAGTAATTTTTTTTTACAAATAACATACATTATGTAGCTTAAATTTATACTTTGTAAAAAGGCATTGCTCAAAATTGGATCATTCCACCATACCTATGCACACTCACAGCTGATTTTATATTTTATTTTACTAATTCTTTATCTATAATGTGTAAATATAATGTTGCTGGCATTATATATTCTAAAATTCACTTTACAATAAAGGTTTTAACTTTAAAGTGTAAAATTCACTTAAGTGTAATTTAAGCGGTTTTGTTTGGCGTCTTCCGCCCTCTGGTGGTCACGTGATTCATAGTCTGATTCAAATACAATACGTGGTGACGGTGGCAAAAGGCCCTCTGTTTACAATCTTAAACAAATTAATCTGAAAGCAGATCACAACGATTTGATAAATTGTTATAACGATTTTTCCAAACACATGACCTATGCACCTCTGCAGTATTAGGTAAGTGAAATAAACAGTTAATTTTGCGTTTAGAACTGCTTTAAAGTGAACTAATAGTTTAGGTGGACATGTTTGTTTTTGGTTATAAAATACATTATTTTGTACTTACTTTGATCTGAAATGACAGAATGAACTATACACTGGCTAAATTTACTTATTTAAATTAAATATACTGGCTACATTTATTATTTGGTTTATTAGACCTCATAAAACTTGATATCACCTTTATTGTGATGAACTCAAGGCTGGTGAAAGCACAAATCAGCATTTGTGAAGAACGTCACTGCAATTTGTATAGCACTTTTTACAATAGAAATTGTCACAAAGCAGCTTTACATTGACACATTTTGAACAATTGTCACAAATTGGATTCTATTGTCCCTAATGAGCAAGCCAAGAGACAACAGTGGCAAGGAAAAACTCCCTGAGATTAAGAGAAAGTAACCTTGAGAGGAAGGGACTCAAAAGGGAAACCCATCCTCATTTGGGTAATAAACATAATTAACATTATACATTAAAACTTTTAAATAAAAACATGTAATATGTGTATGTAGAGATGGGAGTGCGAGCATCTTCTACATGGCTGATATGGCATGTCTGATATCAATGTGGTCCTATTGGTGTGAATGTAATTGCAATTGGATTGCACACAGTTTATTGTATTGCTACCTATGTAGCGTACAATTTTAATTCAAACATAAAATGATACTGTAACTGAAAGTAAGTGAAGGTTCACTGCATTCTGCTCCTATGTAGACTATGTATACATAAATCCTTTTGTCCTTTGTCACCATTATAAGTATGTCTGCATGACATCCTAAAACCAACAGCATTATAAAAACTCTCAGGCACAGACAGGTCCAGAGCTCCGTGTAACTTCAATAAGGTTATAACCATGACTGATCGACTGAATGACTGTTTTCCCACACAGAGAACTGAAATATCCTCTAAATGTTGTGTGCAGTGTATATTAATTGATCAGTAGACTGTCCAATCCAGTATGCTGGATAATACCTACCTCTAAAGGCACTATATAAACAATATATTCATTTGCTACATCCTGGAACCCAAAACCACGTTTAGCCTGTAATTTTTTTAACCTGTAATTTCGGGTAAAACATGTTTTTTGGAAATACTGCCACTCTGTTTGTTTATTCACCAGTTATAATAGGCTAAAAGTAATGCTGCAGTTAGTGTTTAGTCTATTCGGTTCAGTCCCTGTGTGTGCACTTTATTCAGACATCTTTCCGCCCACTTAGAGGTGCATAACAATTACACATTTCCATCCATTTAATTTCACTTGAACTTGGACTAGGTTGAACTTATCTATGCCTCAGCCAAAAAAGATATGAGATAATTAGGTATTAGATCAAATAATAGTATCAACCATATATAAATCAGGAAAAAAAATTGTTGGTTCATAAAGTGGTACTGTCCCTTTAAAAGATGTACATTTTATGCTGTTTTTTCAGTCTGCATTCAGTTCTGAAGGGAGAGGGGTTTCTACATTGCATTCTCAATAACAACACATTTGAACCGATTTAAAAATATTAAATAAAAAGCTAGTGGAGCAATTTAATGTCGACTAGGTAAAAGCCTGTCTGTTCTGTGAGTATGATATGAGCTCTTAAAGAAAGTCCCCTGCATTTACATGACCTTTAGCAAATCTCCTACTGTAGATTAAGGAATAAGGCATCTTTGGAGGCTTCAGGATGTACATACGTCTCTACTTGCGTTATGATTATGCTTCCTGTTGATTCAGAAAGCTGCATCTGTTGAACCATTCTGTCATTAGCTTAGTCAGCACATTGGCAGGGACTGTGGGGCTATATTTGTATTTTCCAGTTCAGATCCATGCTGCTGACACTAGGCTTTTAAATCGAAGTGTATAATCATGTTAATGTGTAAAGATAATAATAATTGTAAGCGTCCCACATGATAGTCAGTATTATATTAAGAACCTTGGTCAAGAGCTCAACATCAACACTGGGCCTCGAACCCTACATCTTCTGGTTAGTGGTCCAGTAGCATAAATGACAAGGTGGGTAAACGGGCAAGGTATAGGACTTAGTGACAGATGGTGGTACCAGGCTTGGGCAATATTCAGAGAGATGCTAACAGGCTAGGCTAACAAACAGACCGAGACAAACAATAATTTAAAAAGAGCACAAATGTGTTTCTAGAACAATTTCTAGAATTAGCCTAAAACAATATTACACTCTTTGTGAAATAATACATGATAATAAATAATACATGCAAAATTAAATACAGAAAAGTGGAATAAATCTTTTTTCATATGACAAGTATGTGGATAAAGTGTGTGGATACCAGTTGATCTCTGGAGGTCTATAATTAGTTTAACACACTATGACCTGGTTCCACAGACATACTTTAAGTCTGTAGTCTTGAAATAATATAAACTAGCAGTGGAGATTCAGACTGGAGCGTTATTTTAAACATGTGGTTAGCATTTATCTTGGTAAGAGCTGTAAAGTAAAAAACATATGTAAAGTCTTAAAAGTAAATCCATTAGTTTTAAGTTTCCATACTTCAATCGCAGTACAGTTAATAGACCAAACATTTCACCTGCGTTGAGACCAATTATTTATTATGAAAACTGTAAAAAAAAAAGCTCAAGTCAATATAATGGGCTTAGTGTAATTACAGAATATGTATCTGGAATTAATTAGTAGCAATTATTTTTTGGGAGGTCTCAGCACATGTCTCAAGTCATATGTTGTTCCCTGTCTTTGCAGTGGACTTTGAGACTGATACTTCTTTGTCTCTGTAAAGATGCCTCCTGGATTCATGTGGTGCTGCAGTCTGGCATATGATCCCACCACCACATGGACTAAGGATAGAGTTTCTTGGAACTGCAACAGCTGCTTAACCCTTTGTATGACATGTATCCCATATAGGGCTGTTAGGAAAGGTGCCTCATCTACATGGCCCTGACCAGAAAAAGCAGGGTTAAAAATCAGGCTTTAGGAACCAATTAAATTTAAATATCGAAGTTCCATTGAATGGCTATGTGTGGAAACATTGTAGTTACCTGTAAAAAATAGCTTATTGGTTAGTTTTATATTGTAGTTATAATAAATTACCATGAAAACATAAAATATCTATTGCATCTTGCACCTTCTTGCTTAATTATAAGTGGCTGGTAAATGAAATGGACAATCAGATTTGCCCTAGTCTTCTAAAGAGACTTTGTATGAAGAGTACTAGGTGGAGGTATAAACCTATGAGCAGCTAACTGGTCAACTAATTTTCTCCACCTTTACATTTTAGGGAATATAGACTACTTGTCTGTTCTTTAGGAATAGAAATGACACAATGAAACTTAATTCTCTTGTGAGTACAGTGTTGTTTACATTATGCATTCTTGATCTTGATGTTGCAAAGTGAGTAGCATTGTGGTTTGCCTTCCTGAAGTCTCTACCCTCCTCCAGGGTTCAGCTGGATCTGCATCACAGGCTATGTTTGAGAGAAAAGGTCAGCAGCCTAATGTTATGTCTGCAGAGAAAGCTATGGCTTTAGGTTACTTCCTGTTGGAGAATTGTATTTAAACTGGATTTGGCCAGCCACATAATACATCTACAGGATTTGCAGGATTTCCTCTTAATCCAGTCTTGCAGTCTTTTGCATTATGCTCATGTTTGACGTCCCAAATAGTTTTCAGCAATGCATTAATATGTCACAAAAATACTCGATACCTTACACTGGAGTTCAGTAAGACATCAGAAAGATTATATTTATTATATACAGCCGTATCTGAACCACTAAACAGGGATTATGTTATTTGCTAGTGAGATAAAAAGGGTCAGCTTAAGGCACGATTTTCTGCATGCCTTATCTTTATGCATTGCACAAGTTTCTGTTTATTTATTGATGAGTATGATTTATTTATAATACAATAAAGATAAGTATAATTAGCCATACAGAATGTGCATATCTTCAGATGGGGGTTAGAGAATACAGGATGTTGTTTTGTAATGTTGCGTGGTACATTTTTGAAAATGTTGTACTTTGTATCATAAGGCATACAGTATACTAAATGTTAAGGATTAAGTAAGTACTTACTTAAGTAAGTACCACAGATAAAAACTGTGATAAATCTTTCTAATTATTTTTCAATGCTAACTTTGCCTTGATTTCTATTTGTGGGTAACAAATATTCACACCCCTGACCAACAGCAACCAGTGTCTGTGATGAATAGAGAACCTTTAACCTGAGAAACCTCTGAGAGGTTAACCTTAGAGACTAACCTGAAACTTCTCATCTAATCAGAACTTTTCTCTTTGCGGTTCATATACCAGGATGGCATTGGAGTGGATGATGTAGTTATTTATGATGTGGACAAAAGAACGAATACAGAAAGCTGGGGAAGGACTTTCCAGCTGTGGTAAACAAAACAAGTTGCAGTTTTTATTTTAATTAAAACAAAAGAAATTGTCTTTGTTGAAATTGACTTCAAACCGATATTGTCATCAGTCTTGACTGATGGAATGGACATAGTTGTGGTTCTAACGTACAAGTACATGGGTGTACACTTGGACAACAATGTGTACTAGAGTTCTGAACTGTGCTAAATTACACTACACAGTCTCTGATATTCACTGTGCTAAAATCCATACATTTCTCCATATGGCACTTTCATTAGGCACTTTAGGTACTGGTACTATCCACTAGGGATGATGCGTGCTGGGAGCAGCCCATTAATTACATTATTCTTCATGGCTTCCTGCTGACCTGTTACAATATTACAACTTGATGCACTTCCTCTATTTAACCCTACCCTCTGCTACACCCTCCTTTTCAGGTCTCAAAACACCTTCTGTAATGAATTGTTCCTGGTCCTACTTCCTGTTGCTCTTGCATTACGACTTGTATGTTCCTGTTTTATGTACTTTTCCCTGTCTTGAGTATTCCTGGTTCTGTGGATTGCAATGCTACTACACAATTCGCTGATTAGATTATTGCATAAACGGACTGTAATAAGTGAATTGATACAAATACTTTGCGGATACAAATATACATGGGTATTTTCCAAATTCTGGCCATTCTATGAAGTATAAACTCCCTACATGGGTTGCCATAATTATAGAAGCATATGATACATGATGTGACATATGTAACATAACATGGAAGTTGCAACAAGCCTGCTTCTTAGTTAGAAATCACGTATTGAAAATATTTTAAAGGTAAATAAACATCTAGAGTCAAAAAATTTGGGACTGTATGGAAAATGCAATAAAAATGCAATGTGTCAAAAATATTAATTTTTCCTGATCAACTGCATTTAATTTATCAATAAACATCCATCTCTGCACTCCAGGCTTGGAACACATTCCAAAAAAGTTGGGACATGTGTGGTTGGGCAAATTAGGGCTAGAAAAAACTTAGTAATTATGTAATTTTAAGCAGGTGATGTCAACAGGTGATTGTAAGAATGCTGATTAGGTAGTGAGCATAAAAGCAATATCCATGAAAGGCTGAGTACTTGACAAGAAAATATGGGCACAGGATGAGAAAACTGTTGAAATGTTTACAAAAAGAAAGAGTGGTGGGGATTTACATATTTTATTCTCTATAGTGCATAAAATCATAAAACCATTTTAAAAATCTGGAGAAATTTCAGTGCATAAAGGGCAAGGGTGCAAGCCTAAATTAAACATCTGTGACCCCTGATCCCTCAGACAGCACTGCATCAAGAATCTTTATTTGTCAATATCTGATATAGCCACATGGGCAAGAGGTTTCTTCATTAATGATGACCATCACATGGCGGAAACATGGATTGTGGTCAGATTAATCAGTGTTCCAGATCTTTTTTAGATATGGATTTGTGTCAGTACCCTTGGCAAAGGTAATTTGCACATCCCTAAGATGTGTTTGCAAGAAGAATATGACACAATAACCTGAAGTTCTTCACCACATGGTACCCTCAGTGCCGAAAAGTCTTTTAGGTGTTGTGAGAAGGAATACAAAATGGTAATTGCTTTACCCTCCGAACTTGTTCTTTAATGTGTTGCAGACCTGAAATACAGGCTGGATGTTTATTAACAAGTGAAATGAAACTGACCAAGAAAAACATAAAATATACTGGGTTAATACTGTCTGGAAAAAGAAGTAAACATGTCCCAATGTCCCAACAATTTTCTTATTCTGTGTTGTATTATCTAACCTGATACAGGTTCAAATAAGGAGATTTGCAATTGTAAGTTTAATTAAAAAAAATTATGTTAAAATCAAATTCCAATAACATATTATTATGCGGTGCCTGCATGCTAAAATAAGCATTTTACAAACCTAGTAAATGAATAATTTACATCCAAATATAAGTGCTAATCATTTCATCTTGCAAGAATAGATAAAGCTAAGGAAGATTTGAGGAAGAGGGTTGTGGAGTCTTAGGAGTTTACTTTTTTCATTTACGTATTTACAAAAATAAGCTACATCCCACTCACTCTGTTGCTAGAATAGCAAAATAGAATAGCCTTCAGTATATCAGTTGTGCTTCTGTCTTAGTCATAATACAGACTAGATTCCAAACTTCCATGAAGGGCACCCCATGTCTGTTGGTGGCCAGTATAGATTGGTAAGGCTGTGGTCTTTGGAGCAGTCTCTAGGTTTTGTGTGGAACTCATATTGTTAATGCCAGTGGTAAAACAAGCACTCTGAGTCTTTCCACTCTGGATAAAGGCAAGCTGAGCCTGTGCTTGCACCAGGTTCTGGATACTCTGGGCTAGAGATATCTGGTTTGGGTGACTTTGTGTAACCAGTGGGCTTGGTGGATGGCTCAGGGTTCGGTTCTGGTTCTGCATGGCCTGAGTCAGGCTGAGGTGGTTGTTTGCATGTAACCTCTCCCGCCAGTCTTCTTGTTGCTGACGATGGATTTTCATATGGGCATTTCTGCTTTTGATCTTGTAGAACATCCTGAAAATGGAAGACAAAATTTGTTCCTTAAGTTTCAATATGCTTATATAATCTAATGTAAAATTATTTTGAAATAATTTGTGGCCAATTCACCTATTTCACAAACATTCTGAAACATGTACACAGGACATAAATACAATGATCCTATTAAATCAGGACTACATATTAATCAGTTTGTGTTTGCATATGGCACATGCTACATATAACATATATACATATACTAATACTACATATTACATATGATAACAAATTATAAGGATCTCAACTACAGGCCAAAGGACCTGCCCTTCACAGTTACCAATTTTACCTACTTCTTATAGACCTGGTTCAGTACGTTTTGACTATGCACAATTCTGCTGGTCTATATCAGACAGTTTGAGAGGAGGTAAGGGGAAAGTATAGAGCAGTGGAGATAGGAATTACTGTTACAAATGATGTTACATAGCCATAAAGACATAAACTTACTTTCCACATTGCTTGCATGGAAAGTTTGAAGCCAGTGATGGTGTATGAAATAGCCGGCTCACGTTCATAGGGTTCATTGTTATCTTGGAGGGCATCATATTCTGTAAATAATGGATACTTGTCATTTATCTTTTCATTGCTTGAATTATATATGTATATATATTTAAAATATATTGGTGAAGAAAAATATCAAAGTAAGTGTAATTATACTTGAGTAAGAGTTTGTGCGTCAATTGGTTGTTGCTGCTGGTCCTGCTTTTCTTTTTCTTTCTGTTTCCTCTGCTTATCGGAGAGCTTCTTGGAGTGATAATAGAATTCCACACACTGTGACACCTGCTTTGTCTTCACCTTAAAAACACATGCACAGTGTTAATTGCATTGCTTCATTTTTGCCTCTCTCTCTGTGTCTCTGTCTCTGCCTGAAATGTCTGGCATAAAAGGTATTTTATTAGGTTATAGTACCATTTTATGAATTAGGGAGAAGTCTTTTCCATGAATATCAAAGGCCTTACGGAACAGTTTTTGTTCATTTAACAGCCATACATCTCTTCCTGTAAAGGAAAAACAAAGGATTAGGACCTGCAGGCCTGTATTTAACAATACAAAAAATTAAGTTGCAAGTAAAGTTGGCATGTAGCTCAGATCAAATTGATCAAGAATTCTAGTCAATCAAAGCCTTGTTTTGTTTGTCACATTGGTGTGACTCTTGTGTAGGACCTGGAATGCATTAATTATAATTTATACTCATATGCAAGTCCTAATGAAAGTTGATTGATGAAAACTGTGTGATAATTGTTGCTATAGGTACCAGTATAGTGGTAGTCTCTTGAGGGCGCTGAGTTGGAGAAAAACATAATATCCAAAGCAGCCTGAAATATAAGTAGAATACATTTACCCCGGCATTTATGTCACTAAATTATGGCAATGCTGAAGTATTAATTACACGAATTAGCACTGCAATTTCCTCACCAATATTTTGCCTTGACATATGGACAAGCTGTGGAGAGCAAGCTCCAGATTAGCAGCGCATCCAGGTAAAGCAGTAGAAGCAGATAGATCCAGAAGATTCTCAACTGTGAATGAATAGCATTTTTTTGAACATTAATAACTGGAGTTCAACTGAACTGTTGAAAGCAAACTCTTAAAACAAACTCAAAAAGTTATTTGCTGTCTAAAGGCAAAAATACTAAATATGCTTTGTGTGTATGCATATTCTGAGTTGACATAATTTCATAAATAACTTTGTAGTTCGGATATGAACATCAACTATAAAAAAAAAAACTTAAACATTTTTTAAATATAACTTTTAAAAATACATTTTTAGAAATGGAGCTGTAATATTGCTACCAAACATAATCGATTACAAAATTACTACAAAATGACTGAATTACTGCTATTTAACCATTAATATAGACACAAAATTTAGGGTATGTTTCAAATATAAAAATAGAATTTAATATCCCTTAATTTTTGTGAGCAGTGTGTGGCAAAGAAAGCCTGAGCAAAACTGGCTACCTTGTAATTCCTACTGATTAAAAAATGGTTGACTGTGGTATAATGCATTTAAGACTATACAAAAACATTTTATTTTTCCCACATAGTTCACTGAAGTCCATCTGATCAAAAATCCACAACAAATGGCATAAAACCATTAAACCAAAATATATAATGCTCAAAAAAATGATTGGATACTTCAAAATTAAATATCCCATAATTAAATATCCTTATAACAATGATATTGTTAGCAGTGAAGTTACTTAATTCATTGGAAAAAAATGAACACATTTATAACCATATACCGTATATAGAATATATATATATATATATATATAGCATTATACACAAAATGCTTTGAATAAATTTTCTAAAATCAACACCTACCACGCTCTTGCAGGACCTCGCTCTTCTCTAACTCTGCCCATGGTTTCCAAAGTAAATCTTCCCGGAGAGGCTCCTTACACATATTTATGCCCTTAACATCAAGCAGATCAGGCAACATGGCCTGAAACTCTGGTCCTATGTTCACATGCCTAGTTTGTCTATTTGATGAAGAAGTGCAAGAAGAAGAGACTGATGCATGATTTGATCAAATTGTCAAATATATAATGTATTTTCCATTGCTGAAAATGTAATAAATACATACAAGGGGCCTTTGTGTTAAAATAGATGCATACATTTTCTCACCTCTCATGAGCACTGGGCCATGTTTCCTCTGACCAAAGTTCCTTGTTTATTGGTGGTAGCAGGTTGCAAAACAGACCGATCCCGTTGCGGGTGGGGTTCAACATGGGCAAAGGAGTGTAGTGGGGAGTCACTTGGTCCAAATAATTGCCCAGAACACCCAGTTGTAACACACTGTGAAAAGGAACTCCAGTGTAGATCACTGAAGCAGTACTCTAATAATGTAAGACAGTTCAAAATAATTAGCACGATTTAGTAAACATCTGTACATTGGTCGTTTCCTGAGACCAAACATTAGTTATTGCAGTCACTATGTACCTGGGAGCTAGAAAATAGTAAATGTGTTTTCTGAAAACCAGAACTGGGCTTGGTGTCTTCACATATCTTCAGCTCCTCTGTCTGAGTCTCTGAGGGGTGAAGTGGGTTGCCAAAATGTTGGGATGACAGCATCATCTGTAAATAAAGGTTTAAGATAAACTGTAAAATATTAAAATGATTGCTTTGGTTTCAGAAAAACTAATTATAAACAATTCAGTCATGTACATTACATAGGTAAGGTTTTAATAATCAATAGACTATTCATTGACTAGTAACATCTCTACTATAACCTCATTAAGAATACATGGATCTAAGCTTGAGTTAATGTACTATGCTACTCATAGGTGTCATAAGACCCATTTTACAGCAGAATTCTCTACAAGCACAACATTTCCTAAAATGCCAGAGAATCTTTCCAAGATCTTGAAAGCTTGGATGTTGACAAATATTTAAAAAAAAGTCAGCCACACTGCAGATATCTTAATGCAATTAAGTACTAGGGACTGTGGTGGCCTAGTGGTTAACCCACAATTGCTTGGATTGTAAGAGTGTATGAATTGTAAGTCGCTCTGGATGAGGGCGTCTGCTAAATGATATAAATGTAAATGTACAAAAACTACAAAAACTTTTTTAGTAACACAAACTTGTGTAAAATTACTTATTATTCATGCACAGTTGTGCGCCTAAAAAGTGATTGGCAAGCAGAGAGGTAAAGCTACGCCCCTCTAAATTCTGTTTGTGCCCCACTACTGCCAACGTATTTATGTTATATCCCTAGATATGGTCAGGGTCATGGGGGCAACTTTGCTACCCATACCAAGAAAGCACAGTGTTCCCCTGAACCAGTCCATCGTATGGTCAATCAAAGTTGCAGTTAGGGATGACCCCCAAATGGGACTTCTCTCCCACAGTCATAACCATGTGATGTGATGACCTGCATGTGATGACCAACCCTGCTGGAAGGTGGTGTGTCACCACAGTGGAGAGCTTGCATGCATGCAAGACCACCTTGTCACCATAGCGGCAAGCCAGGCATTTATGTTCTAAAATCATGGACTCATTGGAAAAGTAAGTTACTCCTTTTAAAAAATGCCATTTACTGGCAGCGTTCACCGATACAATATAAACATATTGTATGTTATGTTAGCACACTGCTAGTTGCTAAGTTTAATACTTGTAAACATTTAGCTAATTAACTGAAACTTAACTAGCTTTAATTTGCCATATCAAATCAGTGCCTTGATTTGCTATCGCTAATAACAAACCTGTTCAAATATGCCATGACACATGTTTTGTTTCCTTCTATTAGCTAAGCCAGCTAGCTTAGCACACAGTGTAAGCTCAGATTTTACAATGACCACCTTATGCAACAGTTTGCAATCAGACCACAATAGTTTCAATCCAATACTGAGCAGCCATGATTTCTCAAAGAGTGCAATATTTCTTCTAAAATGTCAAAAGATTTAATAGTCAAATATGTACAGTTGTGGTAATATTTAATTGACTAAAAATGTGTTAAAACACGTTCACGCCGAACGTGATTCATTCAAATCAGCTACATATAACAAACTTCTCATACATTCCTGTAATGTCAATGTCATAGATTTCAAGAAATTCCTTTTTTTATACGGTCTATGGTCAATGCATTTGCTCGTAGAAGTTGAGCGTACATTCAATTC
Source organism: Parotocinclus maculicauda (assembly GCA_034780255.1). Lineage (NCBI taxonomy): Eukaryota > Metazoa > Chordata > Actinopteri > Siluriformes > Loricariidae > Parotocinclus > Parotocinclus maculicauda. The sequence goes on from JAUZSU010087531.1 coordinate 13,771, forward strand.
CGTGGTACTGCATGAAACAGTTTTTATTCATTTATGAATAAATGCCACGATTTTGTCCTGCCCCTGGACTGAATGAAGGATCAGCAAAAAGGCTAAATCCAATTTTAATATACAGGTATTTTAAAAAACACACCGTTACTTAATCATTGGCAGCTCATTCCCACTGCAAATTTTGCAAGTGAATTCGAAAGACAAATTGCAACCCATTTCTTGGTAATTTTTCAAAATTACTTGTTACCATTGTTCATTTCTTACACTGTAATTTAACACGCTCATAGTATTTCCTGGATTCAGTTTAACAAGGTCGTCTAAGAAGCCTAGCTCTGCTGGCCATTGAGAAGACACCGGTAAAGATGCCTACCTGGTACGACAGGGTCACAGACCAGAGGGCAGAATTAAATAAAAAATTTTATGACGTAAGCTGACAATGAGCTTCCCCACTTTGAAAGACCAACAGCTGTCACTGATATTGAGATACAAAGACTTATGTTTATAACAGAATATTAGTGATTTATTTATGTGTGAAATTCACACTCATATTCTTGTAGTGATCTTGTTAGTCACTGTAGTTACTTAGGGTCTGATGTTATGGTATACAGTGATCCCTCATTTATCGCGGGGGTTACGTTCCAGGACCACCCGCGATAAACGAAAATCTGCAAAGTAGGGACGCTATATTTATTTAAGTATTTATACACTATTTTAGTTGTAGAACTTACAGAACGTTTGGGTGGCATCGTAGGGCTTGAATAAATTCAGTTGATAATGAAACTTTCACAAACAGCGAACACAACACCGCAGACCAAAACCTTTCATGTCGGCACGTAGCGACTAAGGCGGCCGATGCTCTAGTCTTACTTCTCGTTTTTGGTACGTATTCATCCACTGAGTAAATACGCTATTTACTGTAAATCGTAATATTTTATGACTTATAACATTCCTTTATTGTTAGAATTAATATTTGTAATATATTTTTATAAAATGTTTTATTTTTTAATGTAAAAGTTCTGAAAAAATTTGCGAAACAGCAAAAATCCGCGATATATTTTTTCCATTAATATATTTTTTAAACCCGGGATGCACTGAGCCTGCGAAAAGTGAACCACGAAGTGGCGAGGGAACACTGTATTCTCTAGCATGTTAACACATTCATTCATTGTTTTATCCGCTTAATCCTATTAAGAATTGCAGGAAAACTGGTGACAAAAGGCAGGAACAAACCTAGTCTTGGCACCAATTCAGTATGGGACACACACACTGAGCTGCTCCTAATATTATGAAACTGGATACCGTTTAGAATGCTCAGCAACATTTCTTTAAAAATAATAAATCGATTTGAAATGACTTGCAACATTGCTAATGCTATTGTAAATGTTAATTCATCGCAAATTTTTAAAGATAACAATCATTTCATAAAACTCACCTGAGACCATGTCATGTGATTTCCAGATGTCACAGGGCCCTGCTCCTGTTCAGGCTTTGAAATAGATGGTGGGGGTGCCTGCTGCACCAGAGGTGAACATGGAGATGTATCTAGAGAACAGTCTAAGAGAATAAAATAGTTTATGGCATGTGTATGGGTTCCTCAAGAACGAGATCCTCAAAAAAAACAAATACAAACTATAACAAACTACACTGGTTACCTGTGTCTCTCTCTGTAACACTCAGATGGAGACCTAACCCTCCTTGAAAGACTGAAGATGGGCTTGGATCTTGAGGCAGATGCTGTGTTGCTTCTCTATTCCCATTGACATCAGTGGGAAGTGAGAGCCAGTGGGTAGTAGGAAAACTACCCGGCAGAGTAGGACTACAGCAAGTGAGCGGAAAGAACCGCAAAGGACCTTCTGAAGGTGAGTGTGATTGTCCCTGGTTTAGTGACTGTGCAGAAGGGAGATGAGAACCCTGTTTTGGTGGGGAGAGCGAGGATGGTGGAAGAGGTGTTGGAGGCGGACTAAGAACCAAAGGGAAGGACATGGGGTGAACAGCCGGATTAGGAGGCGAGTTGTTTGAATGAACATTGTATCCAACCTGCTCCCCACCACCGATGATCTTCGAATTGCCGCGACCATAAAATGCCTCAGAGAAGGAGTCAAGTTTTTGTTGATTGCCTCCTGTGAGACGATAACCTTCCACTGTTTCCTGCTGCGGGGAACTGGAACTCCACTTTTCGTCATATGCTCCTGAGAATGTTTTGGTTCTGCTCAGTTCTACAGGTTGAGACGAGACCAAAGACTGCATATCCCAATAGGCTGAGTTGAGCTGCTCGTCGACACCATTTATACTTGGTCCAGTAGTAGCACAATTATCAGCAATGTCACCTAAAAAGTTGTCCTCATAATGGCTCATCCTGCTCACAGAGCCATTTTGGAAAAAGCTGTTTGATCTTTGACCTTGTGACTGTAGGCGGTACATTGCAGGGAAAGATAAAGGTTCGGCAGAATGGATGGAACTGTGATTAGCCATGTTGTGTAAGAGAAAAAATCAGGCTCTGCTCAAAAGCACACTGAAGCAGTCACGGGGCAGTCATGTCATCTTTGAAACTGAGAAAAATAAGACAGTTACAATTTAATTTTAAACTGAACTCCGAAGTAAAAACTGTTAACCTTAAGGCTTTTCTAGAAGGCTTTACGTTTTCATATAGTATTACTTAACAATTATTGAATTACCCGTCAAGCAGAAAGATCAAATATAAAAGAGACGAAAGAGAAAGAGAAATAAGGCATTACATTACAATGGTACACTTTCAATAGTTACTTTCAATAAATGTTGATTTGGTTCTCACTTCATCTTTACGTTTCCCCTTCTAACACTACAAGTATTTCAAATTAATCCTCCTGAGCTTTGGGTTCGACCTTCGCCTCACGTACCTTGTATTTTTCCTGAACACTTTTCTTCTCATCTGTTTTTTAATACTAGCTGCACATGGCATTTACTTACGAAGATGTTCCGTAGTGTGTAAACTCTTCTTCTTACAAACGAAACTACGAGACCTTCACACATACAGGTTTCTTTCTCTCTGTGTCGCCTGGTGCCTCTTACACCTTATTGCATAGATATAAACATGTCATATAAACACGTTAAACCACACCCACACTGACAGAAACATACATGTGAACAGACAGGTGCTGTCTATCAAATGTAACTCTTACAGTTGTCACAGAGAGAACCTCACCCCTAAAACCCCGAAAAGAAAACCACATCCTGAGGAAAGAGTCACGGATCTCCCTCTTTCTCTTGCCTCAATCCTCATTCTTTCTCTCCCGCTCAGCTATTTATAACTGTCTCCTAATTTTGCAAGAAATACAATAACGGGTACTTACAGCATCACAGAGCATTCAACTTAGATTTTCTTGCTTGATTAGAAGGTTCTAAGGAGCAAAACCTCTCCATGGCCGATCGTAAACAAAAAAAACAATATATTTATCTAAAGACCTCAATGCAGGCAATGTAACCTCCTGCTCAAACCCGGATAGGAGGTACTTTTATAATAGCTTGCCACCTGCATGTTCACAGTATCTACAAGTGACCACAAAACTGATCTCAGATCACATTATAAGCCAAAACCATTGTTCACATGTGTCTTATCTTGAGCATCTCATGTGGTGAGTGACTCACTTCATCTTAAGTCTGAAATGCATATGGGTTGACATGTAGGCTTCATCAGGTAGAGCGTAGGCGTGTGTGAGTGTATATACGATATGTAAGTGGCAACGCTTCCTGTCAACACTGTTTCTGTGTACGTCGGTCAGAGTGTGAACATGTTTGTCTGAGTGTCTTTCAGTTGGTGTGTTTTTATGTGGCTGAGCAAGAGTGTGTTTATGTCTGAGATCTGTGGTATTTTTAAATCACGTGACAGGAAGTTGACCACGAAACGAAACAGTACAGGAAGTGGACAAGGGAAACCTCCGTACATCCCGCCTCCGCTCTTATTTGTTCTCTCTCTCCGTCTCTATATAGATGCGCTTTTCTCATGCCCACAACACACAACATAGGTATACTTTCCATACACCAGTCGGTAACTGAGACCTTTTACTCCCTTTACCCATCTTTCCACCCACACACAGTGGTTCCCCTCTGTATCTCCCTTCTTTCTCTTCTCTACCGTTTCCCTGTCTTTTCTACTGCATCCACTGCCTCACCACGATGTAATTCTGTATTATAATAGCAATATTGTCCTTTCCTTTTTGAGTTAATCAAAACTTGCAATGCATTAGGCTCTCTTAGCATTATATGAATTTATAGTGTAACTATCACAGGAATATACTCACAGGAAAAAAAAAGATCTCAGGATATTGAAGCTATTTTTGTTTGTGTATTATTTATGTATATCCAGGATCAACAGTTCTGAAACTGGCAAAATGGCAAAACATGTTTCGATTTGAAAATGCGTGATTAAAAGATTAAATTACAATATATATATATATATGCAGCATCATTAATTGCTAAAATGATGGCCGTTCAATGATAATAATAATACATTTGCAATACGACTTATGAGATAAAATAACAACTTACAATTGCAATTATATAATTATTATAAAGAAACACAAGAACCACAAAAAGTTCATGTTGTTTTCAATCTGTACAGAGTATGCATTCCAACTGGTCTTTGGAGAAATTTTACAGAAGTTCAGTAATGATATTAAAACTTGCTCTAGCTTACAGTGGCTGCATTGTAAGTTAACAGATGTCTGGTTTTAGCTGAAGTAGGTGCTCAAGAAAATCGCTGCTGCTTCCATATTACAAAACGATATAAACGTGACTTAGTAATAAATGGCAGCCAGGCAAGAATGTGTTGTAAAACCACAATCTAGAGGTTATTAAACCGGACTGGTTTTTCATAACGATGAATAATTAGCATATGCTATATTGATATCGAGTTTTATAAATATTGCTAACATGGAACACCTTGAAGCATCAAGTTCCAGTGTCAGTATAGTCAAACGAGAGCTTATTTTAGGCAGTGCAGCACCTTTCTGTATCTGATTTTAGTTAAAGAGAGTTTCTGTTCCTTGCAACAACAGTTTTGAATCAGCCTGAAGTCTTCTTTAGCTTGGAACATTATGTTTTCAATCTATGTGTCCCAGGACAGTAAGTAAGGATCGACTAAACATCTAAAACAGAACAATACTGACCACAACATCGTATTATTTTAGGTTTTGAACAATGTTGATTGATGCTAACAAATCGATAATGAGCTGTTGAGTAAGCTAAAACTGTCCGGCTAAATGATGTCATGATCCAGTGCTGAAGTCTACTGGAGCATTTGTGATGATCTTGGAACAAATGCAGGGGAAATTTACATTTTAACCTAGCAATAAAACAAGTTGGTAGAAAAATGAATAATCTAGACCAATTTAGCAAGAGTATGTTGTCCTTTTCTGGTTGTTGGTGTAAAAGTATAACAAAACCACGTATTAGGAAAATTAAATCAGTTCACACATACTAAGAAGTGTAAGTTTGCTTGGCCTACGCATATAGTGGGTTTAACATGTCTGTGGGTGAATGCTAATACTGAGGTCTGTGTAGTGTGTATGTTATATGGTAACAATCAAAAATGTATGGCAAAAGAAACAAAGACTAAATGGATACAATTAGCTTCAGAATTATTGGAACCCTTAGGTTTTTCTAAGTATAGACAGCAATGTATATAATAATTATTATTATTATTATTATTATTATTATTATTATTATTATTATTAATTACCTCAATATTATGGTGAAAAGGTTAAAATGCCAATGTGTTTTACTAAATAAAAAATGAGAATAGTTTTTAGCAAAGTCATATGTCACATTTATTGGTATTCCTGCATTTAATTTTGCAAACGTATCATTAACCCTCTTCCATAATGCCAGATGAGACTTCTAGCAAGAATCTGGGACAGTCTTGTCAATCTTTGCAGTTAAACTTTTTCAGGTTTTTAGGTCAGCAGACTAGCCATAACTTCAATTATGTGGTGTTTCAAATCATTTTATGTGGGTTATAATGTACATGTTGGGTCATAACATTATTTATTCATATAATATTATATCATATTTATAATCACCTTAATTATACTATGCCTCCGAAACAAAATTCCCAAAGGAGAAACCAACCCAAAACATCACCAGCACACTTAACTGTACAAATTGGGTTCTTGCCTGTATAACTGCTTTTCTTATGTCAATCCCACTTGTGCATATGTTGTGTATTGTGCATATGAAACAAATTGTTTATGCATCCCAAAAGAAAGCCTTTCTAACATACAACCAAAACGGCAAGCAAACTTTGCTATGATATTACTAGGACGTTGACCGTAATAACGTTGACTAGTAATATCATAGCAAAGTTTGCTTGCCGTTTTGGTTGTATGTTAGAAAAGCTTTCTTCTGGGATGCATAA